>VMDO01005682.1:63800-108990 GCA_007922755.1 Pedetes capensis | reverse complement strand
ATTATAAAATATATTGATATTTTGTATTATATATCAATATTAATTATTCTAATTGTATTAATATTAAATATACAGATATTAATATGTGAAATATTTAAATACATCTATAAATATATGAATAAATAATATGTATAAATATATGAACACATATAAATGTATAATCTCAAATAAAATATAAATATATAAACCAGAAGTAAATATATATATGAAAGTATACATAAAATTAATATTAAACATATCAATTATATTAACCATATTCATTAATATTAATGTTTAAAATATGCCAACATTTTATATTAGATATTAAAATATATCAATATAGTAATGTCAATATATTAATAGTTATGTCATTAATATAGAATATAAAATAGAATGTATAATGTAAAAATAGTAATACAATTAGTATATAATAATATAAATATAACATCAATGTATTAATATAACAGGTCAATATATTAATATATTAGTTATATAATGTTTATATACTATTGTTGTTGTTAGGTGCCGTCGAGTCGGTATCTGACTCATAGCGACCCTCAGAGGGTTTTCAATGGCTATTTCGGGATTGTGTTGGGAGTGGATTGTGAGGCCCTTCTCCCATGTTTGCGGTGCTGGGAATTGAACTCAGGACCTCAGAGACTGCAGCGCAGAGCTCTACCGACTAAGCTAAATCCCAGCCCCTTATGTACTATAGTAAGTTATATATTAACATGTAAAATAATATAAAATGTAACTACATATTTTATATATTTTAATGTATACTTATATATAATATACAATCACTCTGTTCAGGGCTTAGAACTTATTAGGTGCTATTCTAAATAAAATTGTTACTACTTCCATTCCACATCCCTACACCTTTTTTTTTTTTTTTTTCTTTTAAGCAATACTAGGGTGTTGATGGGCTGGGATTTAGCTCAGTTGGTAGAGCACTGTGCTGCAGTCTCTGAAGTCCTGAGTTCGATTCCCAGCACCACAAAAATGGGAGAAGGGCCTGGCAATCCTCTCCCAAGGCAATCCCGAAACAGTCAGTCATTGAAAACCCTATGAGGGTTGCTATGAGTCGGATAGTGACTCGATAGCACCTAACAACAAATAACAAGGGTGTTGAACCCAGGGCCTCCTGCTTGCTAGGTGAGTGCTCCACCATGAGCTGCATCCCCAGCCCTTTTAAAATTTTTTCTCTTTACACAGGGTCTTGCTAAGTTATGGAGGCTGCCTCTGGCCTCTAACTTGGGTTTCTCCTGTCTGAGCCTCCTAAACTGGGATTATAGGTGTGTGCCACTGGGTCCTGCTGCACATCTGTTTTTCAATAGTTGCGTAGTAAGCAAAGGGTCAGAGAGGAGATTTGAACCACTTATGGTCACACAGCTTATTTGGTAGCGAGGAGATCATGAGGATAGAGGCTTCTGGTTCCCTAGTTATTCCCTGACCCACCAGTGCAGGACTGAATCTGGGAAGGAGACAAAGACTGAAACACCCAGGTCAAGTTTCCTGGATTTTATGTGGGAAGTTGGGGGATGGTGGACATAGACACCTCGGCAGTGTCAGGCCAGCTTAGATAATACAGGGAGTGACCAAGGAGTCAGCCCAAGGGAAAGACACACCAGGATCCTAGAGCCCTGGTGAGGGCTGGCATCCGGTAAGAACCAGTAAAGCCAAACAGGGTATGGAGAGCTCACTGCAGGCATGGGATGTAGCCATGGTTTGGGCGTGGTTGGACCACACCAGGGGGATAATCAAAGCCCCGTAGCACCTTGGCCCTTGAACTTCTTCGTGCTCAAACAATTCCTTCCTTGATCTGTATTTTCAAGAGAATTCTGGTGTTGTGCTTGACTACTTGCTCGGCACTTGATCACTGTGCTAAAACCTATATGAGATGCCACACTTACCCCATGATGCCTCTGGGTGAATCAAAGGAGAAGGCCACACTTTGTGTCAGTTGCAAGAAGTGAAGACCTGTCCTGGTGCTGTGCTCATAATCTCGTGGGTTTTCTTTCTACATACATACGTGTGAATACTGTATGGTCATCAAGACATCCAGGAAGCTTCCGACTGCTAGAAGGAAAGGAAAGAGGGCAACAGTGAGAAGAAGAATTGAATTAAATGAAGAACATATTAAGTATGTGAGTGGCACATGTGGGTCTGGACTAGCCATTCAGTGTGGTCCAGAAACCAATAAATACATTGACATTATTTCTTATGGGAAAAGTTCTTGGCACTTGAACTCATGGGTGCTCCACTGCCCTTCCAGAATGAACTGTGACTGCTTGCTGAGGGCCCACTGCACCTAATGGCTACAGCGTGGGCACCATTGACATTTGTTCAGGGTGGACATTTGTCCAGTCACCAGAGACACCTGCAATGGCAGTAGTGCTTTGCGGTGGCTGGCCACCACCCAGGAGAGCTCACTTCTCAGGTGTGTTTCATTCCCACTGCCTCATCCCTTTTCTATGGGGCCTGCCTGCCATGGGGTACATTCCAGACACCTGTGGGTGTCTTGCTAACCCTGGCACCCAGCCCAGTGCATGGTAAACAGCAGACAATCAGGTGACTCAAGTGTGTAGGATAAATGTTAATCATGGAGCCCACTTGACTTGGAGCTCTTTGACTGACAACCACCAACCCTTTCTTGCCTCTGGTGAGGTGGGGTGTATGGCTGTTATTAGTTGATGTCTGGCTCCTTGGTCAATATTTTAAAATATTAATTTCTGATCATAAAAACAATTTCTCTTCCTAAAAAAAGTTCAAGCACAGTGGGAATAAATAGAAAATAATGAGCATTTTTCCATCTTATGCCTCAAAATATTTTGAACTATATCTTTCCAGTCATTTTTGATTCTTATGTAAAAATATGATCAATATACACTCAGAATTTTTAGTTCAACCAAAGAGTACCAATAGCATTATATACCAATTCAGAACTTTTTGTTTTTTTTAACGATACATAGAGAAATTGCTCCATGTCCCAATTTTAGAGCTTTTTTTATTCTAAGTAGATATATGAATTCAATTGTAAATGTAAAACAAGCAATTTTCAACAGGGTTGTAATGAATGTCCTTATATCTTTTGGCTCATGTGTGAATGTTTCCCTAGAACAAATTTTAAGTGATCTAATTAGTGAATCAAAAAGATACACATTTAAATTTCTTCTTGTTGTTAGGTGCCGTTGAGTTGGGTCTGACTCATAGTGACCCTATGTACAACAGAATGAAACACTCCTCAACACTGTGCCATGTCCAGTACTATGTCAGTGCTGCTCTGTTATCCATAGGGTTTTTGGAGAAACTTACCATTAATAAAACTTGTACCAATGTAGTGTTCCACCCACATATATGTGTATCTTATTTCCTTATACACTAGCCATAACTAGGTTTTACCATTGTATGAAGATTTTGTCAATGTCAGAGGTGGAATGCGTGTCTCAGTGTTGCTTTAATTTGAAAGCCTGGAAATTGGGAGGGCTGAGAAATGACAGGTCCACTGCCAATGTCTGAAGAAAGCTAGTCCCAAACCACTCCTTCCTGGATCCAGCTGTTTCTAAGAACAGTGCTGTGCACAGCCCTAGGTGGCCTCCCTCCCCTGCCTGGCTCATGTTCCACCCGCTCTTCAGGATTTGGTGGCCAGCTCCATTCTGACCCCACTGGGAATCAAGTGTCACTAAGTCCAAAGCCTGGCTGGTTCACTTGGGGAGCTCTTAGAGCACCTTGAACTTTTCTTTGAACCAGACCTTTTTCTTTCTGTAAGCTCTTCCCCTTTCTCCATGACCCTAGAATTGGTCTCCAAGTAATCTCACATTTCTGTAAGTAGTCACTCTCATTCATCCTTTCCCCAGTTCTGTTCCTGGACTATAGCTGTGACTATGATAATACTGTCCCACTGCCCGTGCAATAAAGACCATCATTAACGAGGATCACAAGTTCAGTGGGTACCCACAGCCATTCTGCCCTCCTCTCATGCACTCCCTTCACTCCCGCTCCATGTTTCTGTATGTTTTAAGTGACTTTTTTCTATTAGGTATGGTGAACTATTTCATTAGGTATCGTAAGCTAAGCAAACTGGTTAGTCCTTGGATGGGAGTCTGCGTGGGAGTACCAATTACTGTATGCCTGGGAGAAAGACTGGGCAGCCCACTCCCAAAACAATCAGCCATCAAAAACCTTATGAATAGTAGAGCAGTGCTGGCGTGGCACAGTGTGGGGAGTGTTTCGTTCTGTTGTACACAGGGTTGCTATGAGTCAGCTCAGACTCGAGGGCACCTAACAGTGACAGCATAATAAGCCATGCAGAGATGGAAATGACTGCATGCAGGAAGCAGTTATTTACACTCATACATTCCCAGGAGCTGGAGTCTCACTACCACATGCAGGGGCCATACAGGGAAGCACCAGGGTCAGAAAGGAGGCGGGAAGAACTTGAGAAGAATGTATCAAGAGCCTTTGTTATGAAGGTTGGGGTGAGGCCGGCAGGTTTAGGATTGGCTAGTCTGAATAACTGCAGCAGGCTCTGGAGTGCAGGGGGATGTCCCAAGTTTTCCCTTCCCTGCTTTTTCTTCCTATTCTAGATGCCACTGCAGAAAAAATCAGGCAGAGAAAGAGAAGCTGTAAAACCCCATTTCCAGATGAACTCAACCTAATTGGCTCACAGTTCTAGGGTCAGAGAGAACACTGAGAGTTATCTCCTTGCTGATTTCCTTATCCTCAGAGCCAGAACCAGATGATCCCAGCCATCTGGTACAACGGAAGCCAGAGGAACAGGAGTCCCATCCCCACCATCCCCAGCTCTGTCAGCTGCCCAGGTGGCTCTGGGAAAGCCATTTTTTCTCTGCAAACATCCTCAGGGAGGAGGCTGGCACCTGTACTTTGTAATAACAATTCCAGTGCAACTATTCTGTTTTGTTCCAGCCTGCTCCATTCTGAGTTGAATGTGGATAGAGAGAGATGATGTTTTCGGTCCCCCTTCCCTGGGAAGTCCCTCATCTCTTATTTGATTGCTGACTTATATTCTGCTTGTAGCCAACAGTCATCCCTGGGTCTGTTCTGCCATAGGAGTGCCTAACTAATTTACAAGGCTTCTGCATATCAGCCATTTCCTCTTTTCCTAAATCATGCCATTTTTGCTTATAATTATTAAAGCTTGTTCCTAAGGAGTAATTTTCCCAGAGGGTCTGAGCCTTTCCAAAATGTAATCCTTCCAGTGTACCAGTAATATGCCCTGTCTTTAGATTCTAAATTCAATGAATGCATTATCAAGTTTACTTGAGAGAAAATTATAAAAGTAATGGAGAGTCTTATCAGATCCCTTTCTTCAGATCAGCAGTGCATGCATGGAGTTGAATGGCTCCTGGCTTGAATTCTTTAGGTCATGCCAGGCCACGGGCAATGAGTCAGATTAGTTACCCAGCAGTATGTCAACATGTGGCTAGCTGTGAGGAGGGTTAATGTAGAACTAGGAAAGAGATGCATGCAAAACGACTGATGACAAGTCCACTGTCCTGTGCACCATATCTATGGCAGATAGGTCCACCCCAGAATCTTCTCACACACATGGATTCAGTGCAGCTGTGTTGCACAGAAGTGTAGTTTACTTGATCAAATTGAGGTCATTTGTTTAGACATTGTTCTTACCAAACAGGCCAAGTCTCCCTTTCATGAAAAATTAAGACTGTTGGAATTGTCTGCATAGAAGAGAACAGAGCTGCTTTTAAAACCAAGAATGATCATTTTGAGGACCTAGTACAGCTGTCTACTCAGCGGACATTTGCTGAGCACACATGGTGTGGGCGAAGGTGCCCTGGCCTCTGAGGATGCACAGGGAGCCCCCAGCCTGAGCTTGGCTCTCAGTGCTTATGGTTTCTGGAAAGTCCAGACCTTGCCATGCACCAGGAGATCCCAGTGAAGAGACCTGGATAATGTGGGTGCACAGCACGCAGTCAGTCTCTTTTATCTTCTCTTCCCAGGCTTCTCAGCTGATGGGAACCAGACTTAAGGTTTCCAGTTCTCTGAGAGGCCTCTTTTCTAGAACTAGAACCTTCCTTTCCCATCTATGTAAAGAGAGGAATGAGCCTCCCACATCTCCTTATGTGTTAAAGAGCTGACAACACAGGAGGAAAATCCCTGGGAGCTGAGTTGATGTTTGTTGAAAGGCTGAGTGGCTGGAGAGGTGGGTAACACCATGACTTTGGAACTTCACACCTTGTGCTAGGTGACTTTCTACTTGATTTTTGATTTTCCCCTTCCCGTGGGTTGATGACAGCATTTCTCAGGTGCCCAGCTCAATGGACATGTCAGGTAGATATTCATTGCATGATGGCTTTCTTTCTCCTTTGAGCTTCCTGCTCCTGCTAATTTTGGTGGTCTCTTTCATCCTAGAGTTGATGGGTAGCAAAGTGCACATCCTTGGCTTTCAGCTTGCTGGACTTATGCATGATCCCGAAGGGGCCATTAGGATCTCCACCACTATTACCTCAGCCTTTCAAGACCAGCGTCTGACTCCCCAAGCCATTCCAGGATACTGAGAAATACTGGGACGAGTGGAAAAGAAATATGAAAATAAATTTGAACAATGTCTAGATTTTTATTTAAAGGTGGATATTCTACATAAAGGAACTCTATGCAATTCCACATGAAGCTATGGTGAAGTAATTCAGTAAGACACATCACTGAGACGTGGTCCTTGGACTCTGCTCATCCCATATGGTTGCGAGGTCCAATGCCATACATTTAACATTCAATTAGATGTTTGTTGTTGTTAGGTGCGACCCTTTGTCCAATGCCATACATTTAACATTCAGTTAGATGTTTGTTGTTGTTAGGTGCGACCCTTTGTATAGCCGAATGAAACAGTACCCCATGCTGTGCCATGCACACAATCCTTTTTTCTTTGAGTCAATTGTTGCAGCCACTGTTTTTCTTCTCATTTTGAGTTGTGCCACACCTGCAAAAGGAGGTCCCAGGGGATTTACTCCATTCCCATCCTTAAGATTGACTCTACTTTGAGGAGGCAACACTTCCCCTGTTGTTTCTTGAATATCTTCCAGGGTAGGAGTCTCATTTTCTGGCACTCTATTTGATAGTGCTTCTCTGCTATTCATAGGGTTTTCAATAGCTAATTGTTTCAGGAGTGGGCTGCTGGGTCCTTCTTCCTAGTTTGTCTTAGTCTAGAAGCTCAGCTTAAACCTGTCCACCAGCAGGGTGGCCCTGCTGGTATCTGAAATACCAGTAGCATAACTTTTAGCATCAGAGCAATAGGCAAGCCTCCACAGCACAACAAGCTGACAAACACATGGGGGAATTAGATGTTTACTCACTGTTATATACAGATATCTTCAAGGACAATACCCTTTATTCTTATAGGATTGATTTTTCTCTAATTTACATTCAATTTGTCGAACAATTTGTCGAACAATTATGCTTTCATTCCTCGTTGGTGATGGTTGGGTTCATTCTTCATAGATAAGGAAACAAAAATTCAGAGAGAGCAAATGACTTGTTTGAATCACACATCCAGAATTCAAATCCCACTTTCTTCTTCTACATTTGGAACAATTTCGCCATTTAGCCAGGTAATGGCTACATATTTTGTCTTATTGTTCACATTCCTTTTGTTCTATTTTTATTACCAGCAATCATCAAAATAATGCTTGTAGTTATTTGCAACCAATAGTATCTTGAAGCAGATGAGAACTTGGGTATAGAAAAGGCATACAGTCATCCCTTTGAGATTTCATTATCCATTTGTGATATGACTATTGCTTAAGCACCTCTTCTGTCTCCCAAAAGGAGCCTGGATCTGAGAATAAGCCAAGGCTATATGACCTCACTTTAGGGAATTTATATGCCATAGCGGGAGGGAATGGTAACTAAGCAAACAGGTGAATACACAAAGTAGGTAATTGTGGTTGCGTGCCAAGGCCTATAAATAAAATAAAGAACTGAGAAAGAATTCCAGTGTGATTGAGAACTTTCTTATGTGGGGTGGACAGAGAGAGGCGACCTTTAAACCAAGGCCTGGAGGAGAAATGATTTCTAGTTACGGGCCAATGTAGGGAAAAGCACACCAGCCATCAGAAAGAGCACCAGAAAGGTCCAGAGGTAAAGATTTTTGTCTCAAGGAATTTTGTTCTGTAAACGGAACATGGCAGTACAGTCTAGGCAGATGGTGTGCAGTGTCCCACCTAACCAACCCTTCAAGGCATGAAGTCTTCTAGTGACCAGTGAAACTTCTAGAAGGGAAGCTTATTGCAACCCCCAAGACTTATGCTCCTGGAGGGTCAGTGAAGCTGACAAATGCGACAACCACTGCCTGGGTCTGGAACCACTAAAAGCTGAGGTCAGCCCCAGACCAGCAAAGCCTCTCCCCATCTGCCTGGGGTGGTGTCAGACAGGATGTGTCCATCATCCTGGTGTATTGCCATTAGGAAATTACATCTGGTTATTGCTAGATTCTGGGATTTACTTCTTGGAGAAAAATAATTAACACTGGCAGTAGTTTGATTGCATTAATTCACAGGAAGAAACACCCAAATGATAAATCCATAGTGGGAGAACTGCCCATATGTTACAGATTGGCTTAACATGGTTGAGGCATTAAATAAAAGAAATCTGGGGGAAAAAAGCCTTTATCAGCTTTATTAGCATTGAACTCTGCAGCTTCCACTGGGGCTGACACACTTAATTAAAGATGCTCTGGTATAATTAGGTTGCACATCAAATATACAAATACGAGCTTTTGAAAAAACTCACTGATTGGAGTTTGGATTCCCTCCGCCATGCCTTTTTCTACTCTCCCAATACTGGGACATTCTCCAGCGAGACATGGACTCTGTTAGTCTCACCCAGTCCAGAAGGAGTGGGTGTGATGTCCTTTTGTGGTGAATCTCTTTGCATCTGGAGGCAACTGGAGAAAGAAGAGTTTTGTTGTTCTTCCTTTTTGTTAAGAATGTATTTTTGGGAGTTCCTTCAGAAATCCATTTTAGCTGGAGTTCTCATGCAACTTCTTTGGCCTATTTATTTAGATACTACTCATCATTATTGCCTACAGCCGTAGCCCTGTGGCATCCAATCCCATCAGATCTCAGAGGCTAAGCAGGATTGGGCCTGGTTAGTCCTTGAATAGGAGACTGTCTGGGAATACCAGGTGCTGTAGGCTTGGGAGATGGACCCGGCAGCCGGCTCCCAAAAACCAATCTGCCATTGAAAATCCTATGAACAGCAGAGAAACACTGACAATAGTGTTTCGCTTGTTGTATGTAGGGTCAGTCTGAGTCAGATACTGACTCGATGGCACCTAACAACAACAGCAGCAGCATTATTAGTCACCATTACTGGCATCATCATCAATATCACAGTCATTACACTTTACACTTTATATTACAGCCTACAATTGGCTACGATTTGACACTTTGTTTGGTTTGGTGTTGCTCTGGTCATCCTCAGGGCGCCACATGTTTCATATACATTTAGTCATGCCTCATGTTTGTTCTTGTTAGGTGCTGCTGACTCATAGAGGCACTCATTGGGTTTTCAATGGCTGATTGTTTTCGGATTGCCTTGGGAGTGGATTGCCATGTCCTTCTCCCATTTTTGTGATGCTGGGAACTGACCCCGGGACCTCAGAGACTGCAGAGTGGCACTCTACAAACTGAGCTAAATCTCAGCCCAATTTTACATTAGCTAATTTACTTATATAATACCAAATCCACCTATGACCTCAGTAACTTTGGGAAAGTCATTTTACATCACTTGTCTTATTTATTGCTACATAATACACCACGCTCAAACCTGCTGTTAGGTGCTATTGGGTAGAGTCCAACTCATAACTACTCTATGTACAACAGGAAGGAACACTACCCAACACTGTCTCATGCACATGATCTTTTTATGTTTGAGCCCATTGTTGCAGTCATTATGTTTCTTCTTATTTTGAGTCATGCCACATCAGCAAAAGGAGGTCCCAGGGGCTTTACTACATTCCCATCATTAAGGTCGACTCTACTTTGAGGAGGTGATTCTTCTCTAGTTGTTTCTTAAATGTTTTCCAGCCTGGGGGGCTCATTCTCTGGCATATATGTAACTGTGTTTCTCTGGTATTCATAGGTTTTCCAATAGCTAATTGCTTCAGAAGTGGCTGCTGGGTCCTTCTTTATGGACTGTCTTAGTCTAGAAGCTCATTTAAAACCTGTCCACTATGAGTAGTCCTGCTGATATCTGAAATACTAATGGCATAGCTTTCAGCATCACAGCAAGATGCAAACCCTGCAACATGGTAGGCTGATGGACATTTGGGGTGTCCATCCCATAGACCAGGGGAAAAGGTGATGCAAGAATGTGAGGTGAATACTGGGAGGCAAGACCATTGGTGGCCACCTCAGAGGTCACTTGCACCATTGTGTGTCTCTACCTCATCCATCAGCTCTCACATAAGCCGCAGTAAGCCCTCCCTGAGAAAGTTGCTTGATAATTGACTGTGAGGATTCTGAACAGTACCTGGTACATGGTGATTGTTGTTCTTAGGTGCTGTTGAGTTGTGTCTGACTCATAGTGAAGAAATGATTTCAGATCGCCTGATTCTAAGGTGAACACATGCCCTGGTTTGTTGGAGACACGCTGGTCTCTCATGGGCCTGGGATCCTGTCCAGTGAGCACCCCTTTTACTTTAAAAACCTTCCCACCCTACTCACCTCCACAGCTAGTTTGGAGTAGCCTGGTTACTAGGCATTTTATGTGCTTGGTCATCCTTGGCAGCACTAGAATTGTGGAGCGTTTACTAAGACACCCTGGAATGGTGGAGAGAAAATGCTGGTTCTGACCGATCACCAGTGGTTTGGTGTTAAATGAGCAGCAGCTGCTTCTCTGGCACCCCAGGCCTTGTCATTTTCTCCTGCATTGTACTGAACCACATCATGTGAGTGTGTGTGGGAGTGTGGGGTGTTCCAGGGAGACTGCTGGTCTCCAGTCCTGAGTGAGGTCAGAAAGGGAAATACGTGGTACCATTTGTGGACTGTGGTTCACCTGGGCACACTGGTTCTGGCAGAGGCTGTGACACTGTGACTGCCAAGTAACTTTGAAGAGTGGCACTCCTGGTTTCCAGTGGGACCCATTGGATTTTCCTACTCGTGGAATGTCCATAGGTGCCTCTGGTGTCACCATAGGAGTAAGTAGACCTCAAATAAAGGATCATTCCCTCTGCTTTTTAAAAAATGTTTTTACTGTCACATACTTACTGTTCTCTTAGAACCTGCTGGCCATGTGACACTGGAAAAGGCATCTCACTTTTTTTTATTATTGGAAATTTTTAATACACAACTTAATGTGTTTCATTCTGACATGCATTGCATTGTGACATTTCCATATATGCGTTTCATTGTATCTTGCACAAATAAGTTCCCCCTTACCCTCTGGTGCACTTCTGCCCCCTTTCCAACCCTTCCCCCACCAAAGGCCTTTCTTCCACTTGCATGTCTTTTTGTGGGAATATTTTCCGATATATCCTTGGATCCCAATTATGTTTAAGGTCAAAACTTTTTCTGTCGTGATCTTTTTACATTGTCAGTAATATTACATGAATTTTCTAGCCCATTTGTATTATTACCATTCTTTGGTATTATTGGTATTATTATAATTATTTCCTGAACTATTAAAGTTGGGCTGTTTACTTTGAGGTCTCCCTCTCTCTCATTACTCACTCCTCCTTGTTCCTCCTCTCCCTTCTTTCTTCTCCCATCATTTCCTCCTTTTGCTAAATCCCTCCCTCCTCCTTTTCACTCCCTAAATTGTCCCTTCTCCGCTAAGTGACTTTAGCTTTTTATTATGTTCTGATCTCTGTATAGGATTTTTTCCTTCTTTTAATTTTGATTCAGCTGCCACATATGAGTGAGAATGTGGTATTTCTCTTTTGGGGCTTGTGTTCATTCATTTCAAATGATTTTCTCCAATTCCATCCATTTTGCTGCAGATGACTTTATTTTATTCTTTTTTAATTGCTGAGTAGTATTCCACTGTGTATATGTACCAGTGTTTTTATCCATTCTTCTATTGATGGGCACTTTGATTGATTCCATATCCTTGCTATTGTGAAAAGTGCTGCATTGAACATGGAGATGCAGGTATCTCTGTGGTATGATGACTCATCTCCCTTTGGGTATATTCCCAATAGTGTTATAGCTGGGTCATATGGTAGGTCTATTTTTAGTTTTTTAAGATATCTCCATATTGATTTCCAAAGTGGTTGGACTAATTTACAGCTCCACCAGCAGTGTAAGAGGGCTTGCTTTTCTCCGCAACCTTGCCAGCATTTGTTGTTATTTGTTTTATTGATCTTGGGTATTCTTACTGGTGTAAGGTGGAATCTCAGAGTTGTTTTGATTTGCATTTCCCTAATGGCTAGGGGTGCTGGGATTTAGCTCTGTTGGTAGAGCACTACGTTGCAGTCTCTGAGGTCCCGAGTTCAATTCCCAGCACCGCAAAAATGGGAGAAGGGCCTGGCAATCCACTCCCAAGGCAATCTTGAAACAGTCAGCCATTGAAAACCCTGTGAAGATCGCTATGAGTTGATACTGACTCGACGGCACCTAACAACAACAACAACAATGGCTAGGGATATTGAGCACTTTTTCATGTGTTTCATGGCTGTACGGGCTTCTTCATTTGAGAGCTGTCTGTTCAGTTCCTTAGGGCATCTCACTTTTATGCCATCCATCCATCCATCTACATTACTCAGTCAGCCAACCTCCCAGCACTTATTTAGTGAGCATCCCTGATGGCCTCAGGTAGGCTCCCTGCATTTAATGACATACAGTCTAGTGAGGTTGCTATTGTTGTTAGGTGCTGTCATGTTGGGTCTGGCTCATACTGACCTGATGTGCAACAGCATAACACTCCCCAATACTGTGCTGTGCCCAGTGCTATGTCAGTGTTTCTCTGCTATTCACAGGATTTTCAATGGCAGATTGTTTTGGGATTGTGTCAAGAGGGGACTGCCAGGTCCTTCTCCTGTTTTTGCAGTTCTGAGGATAGAACTCAGGGCCTCAGACAGCACAGAGCAGCCCCTATAGTCTAGTGGAAGACATGTTTCACCCACAGGGAATGATAATTCAGACAGCCTAGGACAAAGGGTGCTTGTATTAGTGACTTTTCTCATTAACTGACAAACCTGACTAAAAAGAGGAGGAAGGACTTAGTTCGGCTCTTAGTTTCAGAGATTTCAATCCATGGCAGATAGGAAGTAGAGAGGGAGGACAGGACCCGGGACTGGGCATAACCCTGAAAGTCATGCTCCCAGTGACCTACTTCCTCCAACTAGGCCCCACCTCCTGAAGTTTCCAGAATGTCCACAGATAGCACCACCAGCTGGAGACTCAGCATATGACCCACAAGCCCATGGGGACGTTTCAGATTCAAACCATGACTATGCTGTTGGAATCCACTGGGTAGGACTCAGCCCAGCCTTGTGAGTAGAACTGGCCAGAAGTCTTCCTGGAGGAGGACATCCCATCCCAGAGCTGAGCCTTGAAGAATGAATAACAATAAGCAGAGGAAGGGTAAAAGGAAGGGCCCTACTGGGGGCGGGGGTGTCCTGCCTGTGAAAAGTGAAGAGACCAGAGAAACATGGCATGGCTGAAATGATGAGGGCACTCAGAGAGAGTGCGAGGAGGTGAAGCTAGGGCTGAGGTAAAGAGGCAGGCAGGAAAAGGGAGCATGTGGGGTTCGCATACCTTGCTAAGGAATTTGGACTCAGCCTTCCAGATTTGGAAGTAGAGAGCCAGTGAAGAACTTTTAGTAGGGGTGGTAATCTCCATTGAATTTTAGAACCAGTCATGTCACTTTTGCTAACATTTTATGCTGGTGTCTGTATTAGTGAACATTTTTTTCCTTTAAAGATTTCAGAAGTAAGACAATACTCATTACGGCTAAGAAAATGATGGAAAGATTTTTCAAGTAAATGTGCCTCCGCATTCTGACTTGGTTCTATCCCTACCAGGGTGTGTGCATTTCAACATCTTTGCCATCTCAGTCACAATAAATCTGTATAGTAGGGTTTTATTTATTTGAAAAAGTGGAGTTGTAAAAAGTATTTGGCAATTTTCTTGTTTTTCTATTGAAATTTTAATTGTAATGCTGGGCACTGTGGAGCAACCTGCAATCCCAGTGACTCAAGAGGCTGAGGCAGGAGGATTGCATGTTTAAGGCCAGAGCAGCCTGAATAACTTATTTAGACCCTGTCTCAAAATAAAAAATTAAAAAGTAGGCTGAGGTTGCAGCTCAGTGGCAGAGCACTTGGCCTAGCACATGTGAGGACTTGGGTTTAACCTCTGAGTTTTTTTTTTCCCCCTGAAATTCTAGGAATTGAACCCAGGGGCTTTGAGCAGGTGGGGCTTTGAGCAGGTGGGGCAAGTGCTCTACCACTGAGCTACACACCCAGCCCCTCCCTTTTTAAATTTTGAGACAGGGCCTTGCTAAGTTACATGGGTTGTCCCTGGCCTCAAATTGAGCAATCCTCCTGTCTCAGCCTCTTGAATTGCTGTGTTGATAGGAATATGCCACAGTGCCTGACGGCATGGAAATTTTTTAAAGTTGTACATATTTATGGACTACAGTGTTATATTTAATGCTGGCTACAATTTTTTTTAAAGACAGAATCTCTTTATGTAGCCCAAACTGGCCTGGCCTCAAACTCTTGATCCTCACGCCTCAGCCTCTTGAGTGCTGGGATTACGAGTGTGTGCCACTACCTCACCCACCTAGCAGTTGCCTTTTTTGTTTTTTTTTTTAAAGTAAAAACACATGAGGGATATGCTTCCAGATCTTAGCTCTAATTCATTCTTTTCAACAGCTAAATAAGACTTCCTAAAGATATAAAAATATTTAACACTCACCATTCCTTTCTTAATAAACATTCAGATTGTTTTCATTTTTTGTCATCACAAATAAGACCATACTAAATATTCTTGTACAAACAGCCTCATGTGCTGATAGTTTTATTGTCATATATTTGTCAAAAATTAGGGCTGCTGGATCAAAACTGATGTGCCTATTTTAATAGATTCTGTGAAATTATTATTCTAAGTGGTGGGGTCCCTTTCCCTGTGTTTTGCAGCGTATGACAGCACCTGTATACAATTGTCTGCTCTCCAGGTTACTGTCTGATGCCTCGCTACCCAAAGAGAGGTCTGTGTACAGGCAGCAGGGACACCTGGGAACAGGTTAGAAATGCAGACTATTGATCATCACCCAGGCCACCTGACTCTGAGTCCTCGCTTGGATAAGACCTTGACTGAAGCTGGTCCTCTGCGGAGGTTCTCAGCCCTTGGCTGCACGTTAGTAGCACCTGGGGGACTTTCCACCTTCTAGGCCTGGGACACATCCCCAGACAATTTTCCCAGAATCTCTGGGAGTTAAGCTCCCCCCAAAGGTTGACTTCCTGGGTTAAATCTAAGGTGTACCCCAGGGTGTGGTGGGAAGAGGGAGTAAGAGTTGGAATGCAATGACTCGTGATAGACATAGGCAAGAGTTCAGAACTGGGGAGAGGGGTTCTGATCTTCCTGGGGAAGCTGGGACCCCCTTACATAAGAGGTGACATTTGCACTATGTCTTAAGGAAGATGCAGGTGGGGTGAAAGGCGGTCACACATGGAAATGGCTGAGAAGCATCATGATGCTAAAGCAAGGTTAAGCAGGAGAGTAGGGCACAGTGGTGAGAGGGAGACTGGAGGGGGCTGTGAAAGAGCGGATTGTCTGCTACTGCGAGACACTGCTGCTGGGAAGACTGGATGCATCACTAGGGTGACAGGCGTCTAGACTGAGTGTCACTGCCTATCAGGTGGACCATGATCAGCTTTCTCTAAAGAACAACTGATTGCTTTTTGGTCAATGGTTGGGCCCTGTTTTCCTTTGGTTTCTTCAAATATTTCCCATCCTGGCTTCAATATTACTCTTCACTGATTCTTAGCTAATTGGAAGATTTTCTTGCTCTCAGAGGTGGTTGACCTTTACTCCAGCCCAGCTGATGACCTGTTATTATTAACCAATCTATGAACAAAATAGTGAAGGGGGATGTGTATCTTGGATGTGCCCATTATGAAATGTTGAGACCTTTCCAATAGCTCTGGATTTAATGAGATGAATAACAATTTTAATTGGAGACACAGAGAAAAGTGTAGAATGAATAGTTATTGGTTGATTGGTCACTTGGCTTATTTTAAGTTAAACATTAAAACCAACACATTATTTTTTTCTAGGTAGAACTTTTAGAATAAAAAGTTTCAGCTTCGTTGGGCACAGTGGCACACACCTGTAATCCCAGTGACTCAGAGGCAGAGGCAGGAGGATCCCAAGATCGAGACCAGAGGTAGTCTGTGTAATTTAGTGAGACTCTGTCTCAAAAAGTAAAAAAATGGGCTGGGGGGTGCAGTTCAGTGGTACAGCACTTGCAAAGCATGCAAGCACGAGGCCCTGTGTTCAACCCCCAATACTGAAAAAAAAAAAAAAAAACATTGTTGGAAATAAATATGTTTTGAAGGTTTGCTCACTGATCAGGATCACAACTGCAGTTAATATATCTCCTGAACCTCTGCCTCTGGGGTTGCTGGGACTTGTTCAGCACGAGGGAGCTTCCTATGGAGGTCAGTGTAGGATTGTTGAGTGGGTGGGAAGTTACCAACGAATTGCATCTGGAAAGAATGTGTGAGTGATTAATGTACAGCAACCTCATCATCTCTGGACTTTGGAACCAAATTGCCTTTGAAAGTTTGTCCCAGTATTTTACTTAGTAGATATAAAAAATGAAGGAACATTTTATTTAAAATTAAATGTATTATAAAAATCAAAACTATGTGTATATATAAGTGCTTTAATTCTTCCTGTATACATAACCCCAATTGATATTTCTTAAAGAAATTAATATATCTGTTTGAAAAATTTAAGCAATTCAGACAGACATGAAATACAACTAACAGATTTCCTCCAATCTCTGTTCCTCTGCAGCAAAGTAACCATTGTATTGTAAATCCTTATGGAAAAAAATCTAAATACACACATCACATATAGTTAGTATACATATATATAGCTAATATATGTATGTATAAATATATGTTGTTGTTGTTAGGTGCCGTCGAGTCGGTATCCAACTCATAGGGACCCTCATAGGGTTTTCAATGGCTGAGTGCATCAGGATTGCCTTGGGAGTGGATTGCCAAGCCCTTCTCCCATTTTTGTGGTGCTGGGAATTGAACTTGGGACCTCAGAGACTGCAGCGCAGTGCTCTACCCACTGAGCTAAATCCCAGCCCATAAATATATGTGGCACATACTATTTTGACTCTCTTCTCATATCAACATATATGTCTTGACTTTGTTTAAAAAATAACTTTTATCAATTGAAATATAATTTATATGCAATAAAACATCCCCATTTGAAGTGTATTTCTGGATGATTTTTGACAAGTATCTGTACTTAGGCACCTGCTAACAAATCAAGATATATAGTACATTGCTGTCATCCTGAAATGCTTCCTCATGCCCCTGGTTATATTCCTTATCCAGTCTGGAAGTATTCTGTTTCCATTCTCTGATGTTAATATGGCCACTCCAATTTTCTTAAGGTTAGTGTTTGCATGGTGTATATTTTTATGTCTTTTAGACTTGTAACTTTTTATATTTAAAGTGATTTTTATGTTGTCTACAGTTGGGACTTTCTTTTTATAAAATATTTTTTATCATTTAAGTACTTATATCATTTGCATTTAATGGCATTATCCAAATGGGTTTGAATTTACCATCTGGTTACTGGTTTCCTATTTAAACCATCTGGGCTGGGATTTAGCTCAGTTGGTAGAGCGCTGTGCTGCAGTCTCTGAGGTCCAGAGTTCAATTCCCAGCACCGCAAAAATGGGAGAAGGACCTGGCAATCCACTCCCAAGGCAATCCCAAAATAGTCAGCCATTGAAAACCCTATGAGGGTCGCTATGAGTCGGATACCGACTCGACGGCACCTAACAACAACAACAACAATTTAAATAATCTATTTTTTCCTTTTTATAATTAAAAACTTAATTGAATACTTTTGTTGTATTTTGTCTCCACTATTAAGTGATTAGCTATACTTCTTTGTTTCATTTTCTAATTGATTTCTCTCGGGTTATAATGATCTTTTCAAATAACGTTATCATACTTATAACCAAGGTTCATAGTATCCTTCCAGCTCCCGCCTCCTGTCTCTTGTGCTATTGTGCATTTTATTTTTCTACATGTTATAAATTCCACAATGCAATGCTATTATTTATGTTTCAACCAGGAGTGATCTTTTAAAGAAACCAGTAGAGTGGAAAATAAAATTACGCACATATTTACCACCTCTGGTGCTCTTCATCTTTTGGGTAGTCCCAACTTTTGATGCACTACCATTTTCTTTAGCACAAGAAACTTCATTTAATATTTCTTGTATTGCAAGCCTGCTGTTTATTTTTCAATTTTGTCTTTCTGAAAATGTCAATTTTACTTTCACATTCAGTATTTTTTTGTACAATATATGTGATTCTAGGTTGGCTTTTTAAAAACTATTAAATGTTTTTCATTTATATTCAGGCTCTTAATAATAATTCTTACATTCGTTTTCTGTGTAATGAGTCTTTTATTTTCTGCTTTTAAGATTTTTCTCCACATCACCTGTTTTCAGAAATTTGGTTACATTTTCTTTAGTGCTTTTTGTTTGTTTTTATTCTACCATGTGTTCATTAACTTCCTAAGGTCTGTGGGCTCATAATTTTCAGCAAATGGGAAGAATATTCATTCACCTGTTGCTTTTAAAAAATATTTTATGTTTACCACTCTTTTTTGTGGTATTTTGATTATAGTGAACTAGATGCTTCATATTGTCTGAAGGTCAACGAAATGCCAATTGTTTTAATTTGGTAATTTTTTCTCTCTACATCATTTTGGATAGTTTTTTCTGTCTTTTTTTTTTTTTTCCCAGTACTATGGGGTTGAATCCAGGACCTTGCAAATGCTATGCAAATGTTCTACCATTGAACCACACCTTCAGCCACTCCCTCTTTTTTTTTTTTTTTTTAATTTGTTTTGAGACAGGGTCTCCCTAAGTTGCACAGGCTGCCTCTGGCCTCAAACTTGTGATCTTCTTACCTCATCCTTATGAGCTCTTGGGATTCATTAACAACCTGCAGTATGCAGATGACACACCTTTGCTTGCTGAAGGTTAAGAGGATTTGAAACATTTACTGATGAAGATCTAAGAACACAGCCTTTAATGTGGATTGTGCCTCAATATCAAGAAAGCAAAAATCCTTACAACTGGGTCAGTAAGCAACTTCATGATAAATGGAGAAAAGATTGAATTTGTCCAAGAGTTTGCTTTTACTCTGTTCTACAGTCAACACCCATGGAAGTCGCAGTCAAGAAATCAAAGATGTATTGCATTGGGAAAAGGTGTTGCAAAAGACCTCTTTAAAGTGTTGAAAAGCAAAGATGTCACATTGAAGATGAAGGTGCACCTGACTTATGCCATGGCATTTTCAGTTGCATCATATGCTTGTGAATGCTGGATATGGAAAAAGGGGGACAAAAGAATTGATGCTTTTGAATTATGGTGCTGGAGATGAATATTAAATATACCATGGACTGCCAAAAGAATCTATCTATCTATCTATCTATCTATCTATCTATCTATCTATCCATCCATCCTAACAGAAATGCAAACAAAGTGCTCCTTGGAAGCAAGGATGGCTCTACTGTGCCTTATGTGTTTTGGACATGTGGTCAGGAGGGACTGATCCCTGGAGAAGGATGTCATTATTGGGAGAGTTGTGGGTCAATGAGAAAAAAAAGGAAGACATGCAAGTAGATGGATTGACATAATGTCTGCAACAATAGGCTTAAACATAAAAAAAGATTCTATGTTCAGCACAGTGTCAGGTAGTGTTTTATTTGGACCCAACTTGAAGGCATCTAACAACAACAACAGCAATGACAACAATAGTAACAGATGGCAGACATTTGCCTGTTGTCTAGGAAAATCTAGTAGTGGATGTATTTACTTAACTCTCAGAGGACAGAATGAAAATCAAGACCGGAAGGCCTGGAACTGCCCTATATATTGGGTGTTTTGGGGTGATATTTTTTCCCTTTGCCCAAGATGCAACTGAATGGAGTGTGAGGAACAGATGGTTCAATAGCCACCGCACTCCAGTGTCCAAGGCTCTAATGCCAAATTGGGAGCCAAGGATGTTTATTGTTTTTGATTCCTCTTTTCTTATGCAACAGCTTTCTCTAGTAATGTTGTACCTCATTACCTCATGCAAACCTTGGCAGCCCAGGAGTTGCCCAAAAATGTTTAACCAGACGTGTCCTTTCAGGTCTGTCTGAAGAATTTTCTGACCTCACCCACCCACAATCGAAATTGAACTGCCTATTGCTTCATTCTCTCAGGGTCCTGAGAACTGACACCATAAATAAGTGATCTTCTACATACTTATCTATTTAACATCTGTATCATCTCTTAGTTTGTACACGCCATGGACATGTGGGGTGCTGTTCAGGACAGAAGCGTTGCTTCCCAGCAAAGGCCTTGGTATCTGTTGGGTAGCCAAGCACATTTATTGTTTGAATTAAGGGATTAAAGGATATACCCAACTATTCTTCAGTCTTTTATTAAGACCTGAATTGATCTGAGATCTGGGATCCAGTCCCATCTTATGAGTGTGGGGATTTTTTTTTTTTTTTTGGCAGTACTGAGGCTTGAACCCAGGGCCTTGCACTTGCATGCTCTGCAAGTGCTGGACCACTGAGCTGCATCCTCAGGCCATTTTTTTACTTTTTGAGACAGGGTCTTGCTAAGTTATGCAGACTGCCTCTGGTCTTGAACTTGCAATCCTCCTGCCTGTGCCTCTTGAGCTGCTGGGATTACAGGCATGTGCCACCATGCCCAGTTTAGTGTGGGGATTTTTTAAATGGATTTCCTTATCAGACAGTGTCAAACAGGGAAGAATATCTAGTCCAATAATTGTTTTTCTTGTGGATCTTGTTGCTTCTGCACTGAGTTTAGAAATGAGAATGCATCTACTAGAAGCAGGGTTATAGGTAGATATTTGGTCTGTGTTTAGTGGACCCCAGTGAAGATTTCACCCTTAAATTCTTCATGTTGGCCTCATGAGAAATTACGTGTAACTTGGTGTACTCTCAAATGCCTTGAGTTTTGAATCAGTCAAAACCTATGTTTATGTTTTGGCTCAGTCACTGCCAGCTCCATGTCCTTTTTTGAGTTACTTAACCTCTTTGAGCTTTGGTTCTCTCTCTCTCTCTCTCTCTTTTTGTAAAATGGGCCTAATACCATCTCCTGCTTCATGGAGCTGCACTGAAGATGAGTGAGTGAAGCAGTCTATAGAGAAGTCACTAGCGCTCTTGTGTCTACCAGGTGATCACTGAATGGTAGTTACTTACCTAAGGGATGATCTCCAATGCATCCACCCACATAGGGAGCAGTGGGGTTGATGCAGCATCAGAGATGGTGAGATTAGAGTGGTTCAGAATGCAAGGTTGCCAAGTGCATTTCTTATTGAGTCCTCATTCCTTTTGTGCAATAGTTGCTGCCTGTGGATTTGTGTCTGGGAGGATTTGGAGGCTGCCTGCAGGCCCTGATGGATGAGCAGTCGTTACCCCGTGTATAGCAGGGTCCACATTGCTTGCACTGGTGATCTCCGAATCTTCTTAGGAAAAGTGATCTGAATGTCCAATGTGGAATGATGGATGAGAGAGCTTGGAATTAGGATAGATAAGTTCTGTTAGGATAGATAGATAGATAGATACTTTTGGCTGTCCATGTTGTTGTTGTTGTTAGGTGCCGTCAAGTCGGTATCCGACTCATAGCGACCCTCATAGGGTTTTCAACAGCTGACTATTTCGGGGTTGCCTTGGGAGTGGATTGCCAGGTCCTTCTCCCATTTTTATGGTGCTGGGAATTGAACTCAGGACCTCAGAGACTACAGCGCAGTGCTCTACCAACTGAGCCAAATCCCAGCCCCACTTGGCTGTCCATAGTAAGTTCAATATTCATCTCCAGCACCATAATTCAAAAGCATCAATTCTTCTCCTGTCTGCCTTATTCAACATTCAGCTTTCACAAGCATATGATGCAACTGAAAATACCATGGCATGAGTCAGGCACACCTTCATCGTCAATGTGACATCTTTACTTTCCAACACTTTAAAGAGGTCTTTTGCAACACCTTTTCCCAATACATCTTTGATTTCTATACATGAAATCAATACATCTTTGATTTCTCCTGGACCTGTATGGAAGGAAGGTGTGAGCAAGTATCCCCCTAGGAGAAGGTGTATCCCAGCCCATCCCAACTCCATGTGCCCTGATGACTTGCAGGGTTGCAGAGTGACTCCACAGTGGAGAGAGCACCATGTCCAATCAGCCTAGTTAATGATCCCTGCTCTGTTGACCTCCATTTGCCTCTAATGTGGACTCTCAATCTGTTTGCTCCAAGTTTCAAGGCTCATTAGACAGACCAAGTTTGCCCTTCCCTAAGGAGTGACCAGTTACTTTGTGGACAATGGTCGGGGAAACTTTTCCTCTAATTTGTTTGATACCACTCACCCTGGGTCTGGGCACCACTCTTCACTAATTTTTAACTAATTGGAGTGTTTTCTTTTTCTCAGAGTTGGTTGACCTTTATGCCAGCTGTACTGATGATCTGCAATTATTAACCAGCCTACTCACAAAGTTGTGATGGGGGATGAACAATAACTAGAGATAATCTATGGAAAGGAACCCCAAATGAGATACTTTTGAAGGCTTGCCCCAGATGGAGTGAAGTGAAATGATGCATGCAGAAATTCTTGGTACAAATATTAACTATTATTTTTATGGTGATTAGGTATTAATTCATTCCCTTACTCATTGAACAATAATTTATCATGTGTTAAACACTCTGATGGGGAGATTTTATTTAGGGGAGAGCTGAGCAGCCCACAGATGTGATAGCTTTATTCATTCTCTTGCTGCTGCCTCCCTCTCTTATGCTCTGTTTGGACCAATGCACCTGGCTCAAGAGCAATGTTAGGCTGTCATTCCAATCCATGGTGGTCTCTTAATTCCTTCTTTTCCAAATAAGAGCTCTCAGATTAAAAGGAAAAACAGATCACAATGTAAGTCCCATCCACACTGAGTACTATGACCTTGTTACCCATAACATTGATGGCCAAAGGTTGAGATGTGGATGTATGCAGAGGAGGAACAGGATCCTTCTGACTGGGAAGGTGCTAAACCAAGGTTTAGGTAAAAATTGAAGACTCACTTCATGACTGTTGATGGTATGCCTATGGTAGAAGGACCTTGTAGCACATTCCCGAAACAATGAGCTATTGAAAACCCTATGAATAGTAGAGTAGCACTGCCATAGTGTTGGGCATGGCATAGTGTGGGAAATGGTTTCATTCTGTTGTACCTAGGGTCACTGTGAGTTGCACCTGACAACAATAACATGGTATGCCTGGCACTGTGCCCTTAGACTTTCTCCTTTTTTATTTCAGAGTATTTGGCCATCTTTTTCTGAAATTAAGTAATATACCCATCTTCTCTGCAATCTTGCTTGTCTTTGGACCTCAGATTCCATCCCTCATCCTCCTAGATGCAAACAACTTGCCCCTTTGAATTCTCTCAGCATCTTATTTTAACTTCTCTTATGGTAATTGATGGGACTTAACCCTCATCTCCCTGTTGAAATTAAACATAACACAGAGAGGGCAATGTGCTGGCAGTCTTGCCCGATCTGGAAAGGAGACAGATAACTCAAGATGAGGTTCCTATAAATTCAGGAATTCCGTTTTCAACTTTAATTATGTGAATATACCTAGAGTTTGTGTGACTGCCTTGGGCTGAACAAGTTCACAAGAGATTGTTCTAAATAGTCCTGTATAGTCTCTTGAGGTACTGTGGAAAATTTCACTGGAATGGATCTGGGAATACTTGGTGTAGATGGTCAGATCCATCCCTGGTGCATCTCACTCCTTGAAACTTTCTGGAAGCCATGCCTCAATGCTCCTTTTGAACAAATGGCACAGTCACTCCCTAGATACTCCAACCTGTATGTGAGGACTCTTTCTTGATACATTTCTCTTCCTCATTCCATACATCCAAACAGTCCCCAAGCCCCCTCAATCTAGCCTTGAAGATGTGCTTCACGTTGGCTCCCTTCCTCCCATCCTTCTCTCACTCCCTGAGTTCAGACTCCCATTACCTCCATGACCACATCACTTTTTAAATCTCACCCTTATCATTCTCCTGGGCCTCCATGCCAAACTAGAGTGATTGCTCCACAATCCGTTTGGGATTAAGTACCATCACAAACTTCCATTTAGTTTCTGGAATGAGCTTTCATCCCAATCTGTGGTAGACCAGTGTCTTTGCATATGCACCATGCAGTCTGCTTGTGTTCCCATCCTGCCTTTCTAGCTGATAAAAGATCCAGATCCTGGTAGTGCATGTGTTTAATCCCAGCAACTCGGTAGACTGAGGCAGGAGGATTGCAAGTTCAAGACCAGAGGCAGCCTGTGTAATTTAGCGAGATCCTGTTTTAAAATACAAAGCAAAACAGGATAAAGGTATAGCTCAGTGGTTCAGTGCTTGCAGAAAAGATGCATGAGGCCCTGAGCTCAACTCCCCAATACCACAAAAACAACAACAGCCACAACAAAAATCCAGATCCTTCTAGTTTTGGATGTTTTCTTCTGGAGATGCTCATTTCTCTTTCCTCCTTAGTCACCATGTGTCTTAACAGTTCATACAGTCCCTAGCACCTAACATGCTCTTCATGAATATACTCTTATTTGGTGACTCTCCACATCTTTGATGTGCAGAAAGAAATTAGTGTCTCTGACAGCTCATTATTAGTGTCCTTCAGGCTGAATCCCATTGAGAAGGATAAAAGTGCTTCTTTGGGCCCCAAATTCAGAGAGGTTGGAGAATGTTCTTCAGCAGAAACATGGTTTGAAAAATATATGTCTTTTGGCAAGACCGTATGGGAAGGCTCCTTCTCCCAAGCAATATCTCCATTCCAGGCTGCCCATGCATACACCTTGGGGGCTTAACCTCTCCCTTGAATTAAAAGATCAACCTAGAAATGCACTTTCAATTGCAAGACAAATTTCTGGAAGATCATTGATGCTTTTCTGGACAACTGACAAATTCGCCTACAGAGAAATGATTTCTTTACCCCTTGGACCAAAATGATGACCATTTTCCTTTCCAGACTCTTCTCTCCTCCCCCCAATCCTATGAGGTTGCTATTATTTACCCCACTTAAAAATTATGAATTTGAGATAAGGAAGACTAAGAAACATGTTTGAAATTATGTCCACTAGCATCAGAGATAAGCTTTGTACCTAGGATTTTGTCTATAACGCAGTTTCTTTTTATTCTCTGACCCTAATTCCAGAGTAAAGAAGTGAAAACATTTAATTAGTCATTTAAAACAACATGCAAACATGACCTTTACATTACTTTCCTAATTTTTCCATGGTGGGATGTTTACAAAGAACATTTTCAATGTTTTAGGAGGAATTCAGGGACTGTGTAGGAGACCTTGACTCCATTCATCCACCAACACAATGTGCCAGGTTCTGTTTCTCGTGGGGGAAAAGGCAACAAGAGAATTTGGAGGAGGGGCAGCTGCTGGAAGGACACAAATAAAACACAGTCTTAATTTTCTGAAGTTATAAAACACAACATGCTCAGCGGACATGTTTTAGATGAAACAGAAAAGGATAAAAAGCATCTAACACCACATTTAATGCCTTGTAAAATGTTGTTATTGATGTTAGGTGCCATGGAGTTGGATCCGACTCATAGCGACCCTATGTACAACACAACAGAATGCTCCCCGACACTGTGCCATGCACATGATCTTTTTATATTTGAATCTAATGTTGTAACCACAATGTTTGTTCTCATTTTGAGTTGTGCCACATCACCCAAAGGAGGTCCTAGAGGTATTAGTCCATGTCATTAAGGTCGGCTCCACCTGGAGGAGGCAGCTCTTCTCCAGTCGTCGGACTGGTGGGCTCATTTTCTAGCACTATATTTGATAGTATTTCTCTGTATTCACAGGGTTTTTAATGTCTAATGGTTTGAGGACTGTTAAAATGTAGTGGGAATCAATTATTTGCCCATACAGCCACTTATTCTTACTTTTTCCTACTTTCTTAGGAAACAGACTCTTTTATTTTTTTGATAGTGTCTTTCCCCACTCTAAGTTTATGGTTTCCATAGGAACTTCTGTGTTGTTGCATGATGCTGGCACCACTCCCTCTGCTTCTCACTACAGGCCAACAATGATGGCCCAGGAGAAGCACCTGAGCCAATGTGGGCCACTCACCGTCCTTCCTTTAGATTTTTAAACTTCAGATAAGAAAAAGCAACTGTCTTTTTCCAGGAATGGAGAGTATGAGATGAAAAGATGATTAAAAACAGTACTCAGATTTCTACAAGGTGGTGAAAATTCATTTCTAGTGATCAAGAGTCAGCATGCTTGCCTGAGTTTTAACCCTGGCTTTGCACTTTCCCAGCTGTCTGATGTGGGCAAGTCATTTCGCTTCTCTGCCATTGTTTCTTCACCCATAAAATGATGTTGTTTACAGGATTCAATTAGTTAACAAACATGAAGTGCATAGGTCAATGCTGTGTACATTGTGGCGCTATATAAATGTTCATTGCTGCCCGTGGCAGCAGCAGCAGCAGCCATAGTAGAAGTTGTAGAATTATAGTAGGGTTATCTGACAGCAAAAGCAGATTCTCATTGGTGAGAGAATCCTGGTGGTACATGTTTCTTGGCTCAAGTTCGTTTCTAAGATCTGCAAATCTGTCCTTTGCAGAACTTGGCCTTTCGACTAATCCTTGGATTCTGCAAGCCCATAAATTCCCTTTTTGTCTGATTTGGCTGAACTGTGTCTTAAATTTGCCACTGAGAGGCCATTAACTACATTAATTGAGCACTTAGCATGCTTAATATAAATGAGTTAATCATAAAAAGTAATATAATAAATACTTCTGACCATTAGTTAGCAATAACAGAGTTTAACTCTGACATTTTTGCTCCAGATTTTAATTTTTATAATCAGTATTACATAAAATGTGACAGATATCATTCAAGTCCACTTTGTACTTGTCATGAGCCCCTTTTTCTTCCCTTCTTCCCTGGAAAAAACTAGTATCTTGGAGAGTAGCCTTCACCCGCATCATTGTGTACATTTATTACATAAGAAAGTATCAGTAGGTAATGTATGGTATTAAGATGTGTTATTGGAAACCGGGTGCCGTGGTGCATGCCTGTAATCCCAGTCGCTTGGGAGGCAGAGGGAGGAGGATCACAAGTTTGAAACCAGAGGCAGTCTGCATAATTTAGTGAGACCCTGTCTCAAAAAAAAAGTAAAAATACTGAACTGGGGGTGCAGCTCAGTGGTGCAGCACTTGCAAATCATGCAAGCATGAGGCCCTGGGTTCAACACCCAGTACTGCGCAAAAATAAATAAAAGGATGTGTTATTGGCATAGTATGCAATGCTCATCCTTTACAACTTGCTTTTAAAGATCAACTTACATATAAACTCTGCCATTTCATTTTTAGGTGTTGTATTTTTCATTATTTAAATATGGCATAATTTATATCTCTCCTTATGACTACTGAGGTGGTTTCTCTTATTTACTTATGTATTTATTTATTTTGCTCTCACAGATGAATAACACATTTGTTAATTGTGTGTGTGTGTGTCCACATGTGCGCACACACACGTGAGTGTGAGCTTTTCACTAGAACACATTCTTTGAAGAAGGGGAGCCCCTTCTCCAAAGGCTTGGGAATCTTTACTATTACTGTTAGATTGTGAATATGCACATTCATCAATAGGACAGACATGGTCCCTCCAACATTTGGTATTGTCACTTTTAGAATCATACCAATCTTTTGGATATAAAATGATATTTTATAATATTTCAGTGATATCTCCCTGGCAAGTAGAAAAGTTGAGGAACTTCTCATGTGTTTCTGTGATTATTCTTATTTCCTTGTCTAAGAATCAAATGACCTATAGCCATAGCACCCTGTCATCTTATCCTGCCTGATCTTAGAATCTAAGCAGAGTCAGGCCTGGTTAGTCCTTGGATGGGATACCGCCTGGGAATACCAGGTGCTGTAGGCTAGGGAGAAGACCTGGCACCCCACTCCTGAAACAGCCAGCCAGTGAAAACCCTATAAATAGCAAAGAAGCACTGACATAGTGCCAGGTATGGCACAGTATCAGGGAGTGTTTTGTCTCTTGTACATATGGTTTCTATGAGATAGATCCCACTCTATGGAACCTAACAATAAGAAGAGTCAAATACATAAAACTTTTGCCAATTTTTCCATTGTTATTTTCTTCTTCTTCATTATTGAACATTGTACGTTCTTTATATATTCTGATACTAATCACCAATAAGTTAAATGCCTTCTCCATATCTGTGACTTTTCTTCCACGATTTTATGATATCATTGGTTATATAGAAACTAAAACTTTGGTTGTAGTCAAAATTCGCAATCTATTTATGATTGGTGATTTTTGACATCTTATTTAAGAAATTCTGTATTATGGGGATAAGTATATTATTTTATATTTCCTTTCAATTGAAGTTTTGATTTTGATTTTTATGTTTTATATACTTATTAAACCTAGATTTATTTTTCTGTGGTTTAACATAAGGATTCAATTTTATTTTCTTCCTCCACGATTATCATTTATAGAAGCACATTTTAATAGTCCTTCTTTTCCTCATCCATTGCTAATGTCAACCTGTTACATCAAATGTCCTTCCTATCCTATCCTAGTCCATCTCATCCCATCCCAATCTCTGCATGGTATTTTTTTTCCTGTACTGGGGGTTGAATACTGGGGTTTGCTCATGCTAGGCAAGTGCTCTACCACTGAGCTGCACTCCTAAACCCCTTCTTAATTTTTTTATTTTGAGACAAGGTCTCACTAAGTTGTGCAGGCTGTTTCTCACCTCAAACTTGCAATCTTCCTGCCTCAGCTTCCTGAATCATTGGGATTACAAATGTATGCCATGGGGCCCACTTGGGACCTTCCTAACTGCTATAGTTTAAATATCATTTCTTAGTGTATAGTAATTGTACAAAATAATGAGTTTCATTATGACATTTTCATACATGTGTATAACATACTTTGATCGTATCCACCCTCTCTTGTCCCCCTTCCCCTCATGCTAGAGTTTTTTAAAAGTCTAGGTCCTGCATATAAGAGAGAACATGCCATATTTGTCTTTCTGAGTCTGTTTTATTTTGCTTAACATGATGATCTCCTATTCCATCCATTTTTTTGTGAATATTTTTAAAATTTATCTGTAAATTCTTTATATTTCCTTCACAAAGAGGTCAAATTCCCTATCCTTTGATTTGGGGGATATTTCAGTGATTAATACGGTGTGGTGGGGGTGATGTTGTGTGACTTTCAATGCTAGAGACTGATAGAGCTTCCGTCTTCCTGTTCATATTATTTTTTTTTGCCAGTATGTCTTTGGGGTTTCCATGTGTAAGGAGAAAAGCAAGTATGATCTTGCTGTTGTTGTTGTTGTTGTTGTTGTTGGGTGCCGTCGAGTTGAGTCCGACTCATAGTGACCCTATGTACAGCAGATCGAATATGGCATGTTCTCTCTTATATGCAGGACCTAGACTTTTAAAAAAACTCTAGCATGAAGGGCAGGGGGACAAGAGAGGGTGGATATGATCAAAGTATGCTATACACATGATCTTGCTAGCCATTTAAAAATTTCTTACCTGAGGGATTATACCATCTGAAAGGTCTACTAAAGACTGTTTTTACCTCACCAATGCGATATGTATGTGTGAGTGTATATTATACACATCTTTATGACTCAATGGCACCTAACAACAACATGCATGCATATGTATGTAATATATGTATGTGTATTTTCAAGCCTTTGAAGATTTTCTTTGCCAACGTAATGGATATGCAATTCTGTTTAGCTGAAGTTTGACTACTTGTTTTTCTCTTATTAACAAGGATAAGCATTTTATGCTTAAGAGCCATTACAATTTTTTTCTATAAACTATCATTTGTTCCTTTTTAAAATAGGATTGTTGGCCTTCTCTTTCCCCATTTTAGAAGTTTTTAAAAAATATATTCAGGATATTAACTTTATTCTGATATTGGTTGCATTATTTCCCCCTAGTTGTCATTTGCTTTTTTCTTTGCTTACAGTGACTTTTGGCATTTATTTTAAAAACACTGTTGTTTTGGTCTGTAGTCTGTAAGGTATCTCCTCACCCTTTCACCGTTTTAAAAGGATGCCATTCCCTTTCCCTTCTGACCTCCAGAGTCATAATCATCAGCAGGGGGCATTTTTAAAGCACCGAGTATAGAGAAGGAGAGAAGTGTTCCTTTTCCCTGGGAGCTCTGCGTTGTCTTTCGAAGAGGGTCCCCTTGTACCCAAGATCTCCAGATCCACAAAGAAATCCACTTTCTCATGAGTCAGTGGGTGGGAGATCTGGAGAATCCAAGGCACTGTGGTTATCTGAACCATGGAAAGGAGCGTGGCCTGATGCCACCAGTTTGCTCCCTTCCTGGCCGTGTGACTTGGGTTAGCCAGTTTACCCTCAGTGAGACTCAGGCCACCTCCTCACGAGGTAACATCAGAAGTTAAAATGGTGAGAGAAGTCACATCACCTTGCATGTGGTTTTCCTTGGCTGTTTGCTGGCTGCAGAGGCATCAAATCTCTTTCTATCACATGAGAGGAGAAAATTTAACTTTCTCAAGCTGGCTGTTGTCTCCTCTTCTAATTGAGGACAACCAATGATTTCCTCCTTCCTCTAAGCCTGTGGTTCTTTCCAGCCAGCAGTGGCTTTTTCCACTTTTGAAGTTCTTTGTTTTCTATTGGTTCTCAGACCTTCCTTGGAACCACATAACCCTGTTGCTGGGCCTTGATGTTTGGCTTTGGAGTTACAAGTACTTTAGGTGTGTTATAGATGTCTGCAAGCCTTCCTCTAAGGCCATTTCAGAGAGATTGGATGGTCCCATTTTCTGAGATTTACCTTCCAATCTAAGGAGTGTGCCTGAGATCATCTGATTGGCCACTTTTCACCTTCAGTTGCAGTGTGTTATTGTTGTTAGGTGCTGTCGAGTCAAGACAGGTGAGACACTATTGTCTTGCTTCTCTGCTATTCATAGTGTTTTCAATGGTGGATTGCTTTTTGAGAGTGGGTTGCTGGGTCCTTCTCCCAAGCCTATAGCACCTGGTGTTCCTAGGCGGTCTCCCATCCAAATACTAACCAGGCCCAACCCTGCTTAGCTTCTGAGATCTGACTGGATTGGATGCCACAGTGCTATGGCTACAGGCAATTGTTGCAGTATAGGACATATATAACACAAGAGTGGTTAAACAGAAAACACTTACTCATGTACTGTGCGACTGAATCCACCTGTCCATTGCTCGTGTCAGTCTTGTGAGCTCTGTATTTGACATATGTTCTCTGTCCATTTCTCCCACCACCACCACCCTGTCCTTTGTCCAAGCCACACCCTCTTCCTGTCTGGGTGTTTGCAAGTGATCCCAGCTCTGTTCACCTACAACTCTGTCCCCTCCTGAAGCCAATGGGAACATAACATCCCCTGATGCGAAACAACCCAATGACTTCTCAGTGCACTTGGAAAGAAATCCCAACTTCTTACTGGGTTTTCAAAGACTTGTGTGGCCTGAGCTTCTCTGACTCCGTGGGCTTCCAATCTCCAACTTGTTTTGTGTCTCCAGCCATTCCATCCTTCATTTCCTTCTGCAAACCAGCCAGCTTTATTCCCTTGCACTGGCGGTTCATTGTGCCTGAGTTGGTGCTCTGTCCTATTCTAGACTTGCCTGAATGCTAACATATCAGAAAGGACTTTCCTGATCACCCCACCTAAAGCAAGGCCTGACTCGAGCTGTTTTTTACCATATCACCCAGTCTTATTTTCTTTATAGCACTTAAATCTGATGTCTTGTGTAAATGCAACAGCTTGCTCATGGTTGTATCTCTGGTTCCCAGACTTCTACAGAGTAGATAGTAGGTGTGTAGTAAGTATTTGTTAAGTGAATCAGTGAACTCGTGGTGGACCTGTGTCCATGGAATGCATGCATCTGGACACTGAGTACCAGAGGAGATCCAGTTACCCTGGCCATATTTATTGTGTGGAAATGCCAGACAGCTGCATGATGGCCCATGTTCTCACTTTGCTTTCCCACATGTTGCCTCATCTAATTCCCATGAGTGAGCCATCCAGAGCAGCTGGCAGGTATTCCATTGTACAGACAAGAAGCCTTTGCTCAACCATTTGTTCAGTGTCTTCCGTACCATTCAACTGAGGCAGGCCATGGGCTGCTGCTTCTGATTCCAATGCATATTTGTCTAGAACTGTCTCTTCTCCTTCTCTGAGCTGTAGGCAGAGAAAATGAGGATAAACAAAATGAGTGGCTTCTGCAGAGCAACCATTCAGGGAGGAAGTTTGCCAAAGACTTAAAGTAAAATGAAATGCAAAGACCAAGTCTAGATTGAGATTGGAACAGAAAAGACATCAAAAACCTCATTACAAAGAATTTTTTTAAATGCCGTAATTAAAAGCCAAGAGGCTGCATGGTGGTATTTCCAAAGCTCCCTCTTCCAGCTATTTCTCTATAATGTGGCAGGTCACGTGTGTGTCTTGTGAACATGGGAGTGCAATGGGTCAGGCTGGTATTTTTTTTTTTTTAATGAGTCACTTAAAGTCAAGATCAGGGAGAACTGGGGCCTGCAGGTCTGTGGTTTGATTACACCTCTTCAGCTCACGGGAAACAATTCTCTGCTTTGGGAGGAGAGTGAGCAGGTGGTGGTCCCAGGCAAGGACCCCAGCTGGCCTGTTCTGTCCTCCTCAGGACCAAGACTGAGTTCAGACTCTGCATTATACTGCCTTTATTCTAAACTCTCTGGCTCCTTCTAGCTTCTCTACTGCTGAAGAAGTGAGAATATAAAACAAAATAAAGCTTAAATCTATATCCAAATACTTACACACAATAAATACTTGGGGGCAAAGGTATAACTCAGTGAAACTGATGGGTAAGCATTTATTCTTAAATTGCCAGTTGAACTCCTTCCGTTTAAAAAAAAATCTGCTTTTTCCTCCATAGATGGTTGAGTTGAACAATTTTATATGCATGTTATCATTTTATGATGCTTTTCTTAAAATGCTTATCTCAATAGTGTTCGAGACTGGGAACAAAATCACTGATTCCTTCTCTGCTTCCCAGCCCCTCCCCCTGGGGATATCTTTAGCTTTCTGATTTATTTTCCTTTTAATAAAATATTGAATGCAATTTTCTCTAATTATTTCTTATTGAATGTACTTCTTAAGTCCCCCTTTTTCAAATAAAAAGAATAAAACCGACCATGGAAGAGGACAATTGTTCTATCACTACTGATCATTATACATTTTGTTCTTATTGTAATTGCCCTGGTTTGAACTGCGCTTATTTTAGCAGAAAGCGTTCATTATTTTATCAACAACTGGCAGACCCCGCTGGTATTTACTGACTTTTCTTTAACCAAAACAAGGATTATAGCTCCTATCCATGGCTCAGCTGCTCAATCTTTGCTAAGAAATTTGGGAACCCCTTTTGAATGAAACCCAGTACAAAGCTTTAAGTACTCTTTGCAACTGAGTTGTATCAAATGATAGACAAAAAAAGCCCTCTGAAGAATTGGTGCTTAATTACAACTTAATTAGCATAATTATGCATGCTAATAGCATCTCAAATGAATAGCAGTTGTCAGGGGGTTGGGACCATCTGTAAGAATGTCGGATTAATACATCATTTTTTATTTCTAACAACGCTGTAACTCTTTCCCTGAAAGTGATTTTCATTAATCAAGTTCATTTTTATTATATAGAAAATTTGGCATTTTTCATTATGGGCCATTATGTGTTTCCCCATGCAGCCCTAATACAATACTAATGAGCCCCCGTGTGGCCGGTCCACATTGACAATGGAGGTACAGGTGTATTATTATAATTGTTACAAACAGCACATTGTACCTCTGGAATAGCCGAGTTCTAATCTCCCAGCACCGGCGTTTCCACTCGGTCCCTCCCCTGGGCCTCGTACAATTTTCAGAGCTTTATGAAAAACATACATATTTGTGGTTACAAAGAAGTTATTTAAAGAGAAAGAGGCCTGCGATTACCTGCTGTTTTGCTGAGAATCCCTTTTGTGGAAACAGAAAGCTTTGGGGGCCTAGAGGAGATCTGTACCTTCACTAAGCCCGCTTGGGGTGGGGGACAGGGAGGCAGGCTGGGCAGCTGGGGTGTCCTTTACAGAGCGTCTGAGCAGGTGGGAGAGGATCTGAGCATCACTCACTGCTAAACATGGTCATAAAACCACAGGGGGAGCGCGTGTCTTCATGGTGCTTAGCCCCAGGAAACACCCCAAATGGCAATCTTGCAGTTCACATCTGGATCCACCCCGACGGCTGCAACACCCCTGTAGACATCCTGCAAGGCTGTTGGTGCCCAGAGCTGCCTTTTGCCCTTCACGCTGGCTTTGGTTTGTTCTGAAGGTTTGTTTGTGCCACCTCTGCCCCTTGCCAAAAAAAATCCCTGAACAGCAACAGCAACAAACCCCCTCTTCTCACCCTCTTGCTGTGCCTAAGCATGAGGCTCTTTTTATTACGTTATTTCCAGAGGCGCCTCATCAATTCCCGTATTTCTACCCAGACTGAAGCCCAGGCGTTGTGCCGGGACTCCCCGTGGAGGGAGAACAGGACCCTCCTTCAGCTCTTTCCACCCACCCCTGGGATCAAGGGGAACATCAGCCTCAGCCACCTGTGCAAATGCAGAATGAACGGCCTCAGGCTCTGTTCCTGAGGATTAGAGGCAAATCGCTGGCCTCATGGACAAACCCCAGAGTTGTCCAGAGGTGAATACAGAGCCCTCCCTCTTTAATGGCACAAGCTATCAAGGCTAGGGCAGTGCTCTGTTGGCAGCAGTGACATGGGCTTAGTCCTTACACCTGCAGAGGGGCAAGAGGGCTGAGTGGGAGAGCAGGCTTCATGGCCTTGGGGGTGGGTGTCAGAGGGGAGTGGCAGGCTACCTGCCTCTGTCTTCCCCACTCAGAACCTATGCTGAAAGCTGAGTCTGTCAGACACGAGGCTGATCATACTGCAGGTAAAGCCTGGAAGCAAGACATTCTCATCCTAAAACAAGGACTTTTTATTTACCTGAAATTCAAATTTAATCAGCCCTTTGCTGAGGATTAAATGCTTTTAAAAGTGGTCAGGCACATAGAACCGACTGTGTCAGGCAATGAGTGCTCATGAGATGATAGTTATTAATACCGTCTCCAGAGAACAGGGCAATCTGTGGCCTCTGTCCCGTCTCCACATTGATCGTCTTCATCATTTCTTCCTGTTTATGTTGCCAAAGTAATAAACACTGGACAAGTTTTCAGCCACATGGTTTTGCCGGCTTTTGAGGCTGTCCAGTGTTTGCCACGGTCCAAAGAACAGGTGCTGTGGGTCACTTGCAGCTTTAGAGTGGAAGCCAGGGTAGCTGTGACTGGCGAGGCGGCAGGTCAGAGGCAGCGCAGAGCAGCGGTTCTGAGCACGTAGGCTTCGGGGTCAGGGCCCCTGCTCCCTGTTGCTCAGCAGTGGGTCCTTCTGCAAGCTCTTTGCAGGAGCCGGCCATGTTCTCGTTGGCAGATGGAGTCCTTCCTGGTCCTTGCCTCACCTGAGACAGGCATGCTTGCCGTGGAGACTGACCCTTAGTCACAGACATGCAGCCCTCCCACATGCCAGCCACGTGACTTTAAGTGACTTGCTTAAGCTCCGAGCCTTTGTGGCCTCCTTGGTCAGTGCTGGTTATGGTAGTCCTTTGTCACCGGGAGACGATCTGATGGACTGTCAGGAGTAGGGCACTGAGGATCGCGCTCTGCACTCAGTCACCCCCTGAAACTCGTGTTGAGGTTGTCACTGATGCCAGTTCTTATCTCCTGCACATTCCCCCGCGAAGTAGGAGGAAGGCCCAGGTGCCTTGTGATGGTGACTTCCTGGCCACAGCATCTGAGCCGAGCTAACTGCTCGCCTGGTTTTCACTGAGCTGCCACTGGGAGATGCACTGTGCCCGTGGCAGCGCCAGTCGGCCTGAACAAAAGAGCACCAGGCTATCCTGCCGCTGCCAGCCTCTGCCAGGGCGACTGCAGGCTTCTCCTCTGGAAGGTCGTGGGCAGGCCGCTGCTGTTGTCTGTGCAGTGGCCTGCTTTGTGATAGGTACATGTGCATGCACACACGCACGCACACACATGCACACACACACTCCACCCAGCATCGCTGCTCTGGGAGGGTCCAGGTCTACACCTTGTCCCTTTAGTACCAGCAGGGTGCCCAGGAAGAACACAGATGTCATCTGAAGGGTGCCATCTCCTGCCACACCCCGGAAGGAAGAGCCTTGTGTGTTCCTATTGAGCACAACCTTGTGTGTCCAGAGCACAACCTTGAAAAAGCCATGGGACTCCCGTTTATCAATGGCCTACTCTTCACAGGGCCATCCTGGATTTCCCTGGCAGGTATTTCTTAAAAGCTTTTCTTCCTGCCAGTGGGAGGAGGCTCATCTGCTGGGACCCTGAGGGCTGGGTGTGGTCCTCGAAGGAGCTTCTGGCCTGTAGAAAAGGTAGACAAGACTCCAACTTTAGGGAGGCCAAGGGAAGCCGGGAAAAGAAGCCAGGCCAATGGGACAGCTGAGATGGGAGATTTCTCCTTGTCCTGTAGGGACTGCCTTAAGATCCTGCCTGTGACTTTAAAATCTGTGTGTCTTTCAAGCCCAGGATGCCCACTCTGAGAATCATGCTTCAGACCTATGCATGTGGCTGTTGAACACGGGGTTTAGAAACCCAAAGACTAAAACCAGCCAGGATTGGTCCCGGTCAAGAAGTGGTGTATGTAGACACTAGGGCTGTGGGAAGAGCATGAGGCAGACCTCTGTGCTGTGAGGTGGAAAGATCTCAAAGTTCTTTCGTTGAGTGAAAAATCTCCTAGATGAAATAATGAACGTGGAATGTTGCTTTTGGTAGAGAAGATGGACACATGTACACTACAGCAAATGGGGCTTATGTCTGAAGGTGGACCTAGGGACTGTTTGGGAATTTGATGGAGACTTCATTTGTATACCTTATTGATATGTTTTCATATTCTCCCCCATATGTGCATTCATTTTTCAAATGAAGAAAAGAGAAAATGTCATGATGAAACCCCTTGTGTTTTTACAATCAATGTATGCTAATGGGAAAGAAAGAGAACAGCAGAAAAAGAAATCTCTCTTCTGCATTGTCCCATGGAGGAAGCTGTGTGGAGACAGAGCTGCCGGGGTCGGGGTGGAGAGAGTAAGGGAAGAGTACAGTGACAGCCCTTCAGCCTGGAAGATACATTCTATTTCTTTCTCGAAGCTTCTATCACTTGTCAGCCCCCGTTGCTGGTGGAATCACCTCATAGCTAGTTTCTCAATATCATTTGCTCTCACAGGGCTGCTGGCTGAGTTTATTTGAGTGGAATTTGTTCCTGCCTGTTGTGTTCCTGGAACTGAAATGGTTTGGGGTAGAAGCAGACATGTGGGGCTTCCTAAAGGGGCTGTATCAGTTAGAACCAAGTAGCACATCTTCTTACGATGCCCTGATCAGAAGCAGTGATGAACAGGTCACACACAGTCCGCTTTTGTAAATGATAATCCTATAGTTGGGATCCAGGGAGCCCTGGATTCATTCCTCTGGGTTGCTGGGAAGCCCGAGGCTCGTATTGCAGCTTGGCCAACATGAATACAACTGGGGCCTTAGTTTCCTCATTTGTGAGTAGAGTTACCCCTCATCACTCCTAATAGTTTCTGGAAACTGAATGAAGGCCCAGAGAGGAGGAAGAGGAGAGCTTCAGCCTGTGGACTCTAGGAGGGCTGTATGACACAGGCTGGTGGGTCGGCCAGCAGACTGTCCACAGACCAGTTTTTGGCTTAGATGTTCTTGTTAGGCGCCACTGAGTTGGATCCGATCCATAGCAACTCTTTCATAGCGTTTTCGGTGGCTGATTGTGTGGAGATTGCTTTGGAGTAGATTGACACATCCTTCTCCTGTTTTTGCAGTTCTGGGGATCAAACTTGGGTCCTCAGAGAGTGCAGGGCAGTGCTCTTCCCATTAAGCTAATCCCCAGCCCAGCTTAGCATTAGGATAATTAAAATCATAGTAACATCACTGAGTTGGAATAGCTGTTTTAGGGTTCACCCTTTCTCAGGTTTGCTTTTATTCTTTGTTTCCCCCACTGGTGTTTCTGGATATACTTGCTCCTGAATCTTCTTGCCCATGCTGAATCAACTACCATTCTAAGTCCTGCAGAAAATCACTGACCTTGCTGGGGCAGTGGACTCACTCAGCTTCCCCCAGTGCTCCCTGACCTCATTACAAAGACCTTCTGAGAGCCAGGCTCCCTTAACTCCAGAACCCAAAGTTTTCTAGCTGGTATTTTCCTACTGTGTTTAGTAGTGCTTAGAGAAAAGATAGTATATTAGTCACCTGTCATCACTGTGGCAGAAAAAACAACCCAAATAGACTTACGGAGGGAAAGGTTTATTGGGAGCTCACAGTTAGAGGGTCAGTGCATAAAGGCAGCAGCAAGGAGGTGTGGTGGCAGTGGTTGGGCCCATGTCTGACAACCTCATGGCATTATAGGGCAGGAGAAAGAGAGTAACCTGGGACATGGGTCTAGGGTTATAAAGCCTTAAAAGCCCTTCCCTAGGAAGTACTTCCACAAAGCGAGAATCTCATCTCCAGAAGTTTCATGACTTCTCAGGACGGCTCCACCAGCTGGGGACTAAACATCCAAACCCATGACCTTTGGGGGGCATTCACATCCAAACCATGACAGAAAGAAGGGAGGGAGGGAAGAGGAAGGAAGAAGGAAGGAAGGAAAGTGGAAGGAAGGAAGGAAAGCTAGAAGCAAGGCAATTCTTTAAGATGCCTAGTGAAGGCGGGGGTGGAGGGTGGCGGAGCAGCAAGCCTATTCATTGGAATCCCTATAGACTAATCAAGTCTTTTCATCCCAAAGAGTGTTATTGCCTAGAAATTAATATTAGATCTGATTTTGAAATAAGCCTAATGAGGGTGACTTCTTGGGGTCTATATTTCTGCTGTATTTGCATAAAGCCCCTTTCTCAGCTTGACACATGGAAGTTAAAAATATGAGTTCTACCCTTAAATTACTGCAGGCTTCTTATCTGGTTGTTGTTGTTGTTGTTATTAGGTGCCCTCGAGTCGGTATCCGACTCATAGCGACCCTCTGTACAACAGGTGAAACACTATTGTCAGTGCTTCTCTGCCGTTCATAGGGTTTTCAATGGCAGATTGATTTTTGGGAGGGGGTTGCCAGGTCCTTCTCCCAAGCCTACAGTATCTGGTGTTCCCTGGCGGTCTCCCATCCAAGTACTAACCAGGCCCGACCCTGCATAGCTTCTGAGATCTGACGGGATCGGATGCCACAGGGCTATGGCTGCAGGCCTGTTATCTGGTGGGAAGGGTAATTGTCACAGGGGCCAGAGTCAAGGGGCTGACTCTGAAATATTGTCTTTGAAGCTAAATGCCATCTAAGCGAGGATGTGGATGTCTTCTGAAGGCCATGGGTCAGTCAGCAACAGGACAGCATGGGGGCAGTGGCTGCCTGGAGCCTGGGGAAGTCCCCCTGGCATGCAGGCCCTAGGCACGGTGAAGCGATCACCCTGAAATACGCACGTTTCTCATGGCCCCTCGGTCGCTCTCATCTGCCATGCCCCAGCCTTACAGCTGATTGTGTCTGCACCCCGTCAATAGTCACAGAATGGAGGTAGCCCCGTGTGCAATACGGAATTTTACTTGAGGCTCGCTGCCTCTTGCTGTATCATGATACAGTGCAATGTACCCCAAACAGTAAACATCTATGATCTCCATTTCCAAGGGCCAGGAATTGAGGAGCCACTTAACGAAAAGGTTCTGTTTCAGGATCTCTCTTAACCCTCAGTTCCTTTGCACACCACTTTCTCTCTGCTCAGAATATGTTCCTTCAGCCCTGCTTTATCAAGTGGCCACCCAGAGGTGGGTGTAGGCTTCTGTCTGCTAGGAAATTCTTGAGTGTTCTTCTGCTCCTCCAATACTAGTGTATCACAATCACCTTTTTGTTGTTGCTACTGTTGTTGCCGGCCCAGAAGTTATTCCCCTTCCTCCTCATCCTTACAGGAATGTTGGTCTGATGTGCCTTAAGGAGGTATGTGAAAACATTCTAAGATGACAGAGCAAACGACAGAGAAAGGTGAGGCATGAAGTTGTAGAGACTTTGGATCAGCCCTAGACCACATGCACCCAGATATCTTGTATGGGATGTCCATTCCTGCTTTTGAAGGTATCAGTAATTGGATTTGATTTTTCTTGTGGCTAAATGCATTCTAACTTGCAAAGATGGAACAGGTAATCTAAAGGTAAAGAAGATTCATCTCAAAAGCATAGTTCTTGGGACTGCCAACTGCTGGTGGTGCAATTGAAGGCAGTGACATTTTTGAGCAGTTTGTCAAAGAATTGGAGAGTGGGCCCCAGAAGGCCTTGGAACTCAGTTCTCTCCAGGTTTAGCCAGTGTGGTGCTCTGTTTGCTTCACTTTCAAAGCCTTTTGGATGCTTATGGAGGTGGTATCATAATGGCTGTTTCTGAAAGATGTTTGAGGGCACCAGTCCCTAACCTTTTTGGCAGGGATGAGTTTTACAATTTTTTCATGGATAGGAAAGGGTGGTGTTTTTCTGGATGATTCAAGCTATGGTGAGCTGCTGTAGAGATGAAGCTTCACTTGCTCACTTGCTGCTTGCCTTCTGCTATGCAGGCTGGGTCTGAATAGGCCATGATCCAGTAAATTGGCAGCCTAGGGACTGGGGACCCCTGCCCTAGAGCACCTGTGTCCATGTTAACCAGTGGAATGTGTGAAGCTTGCCATCAGCTGAAAGAGGGACGGGGAAGCTCTAGACGTTGGACAGTCCTATCTGTCCCCAACCTGCTGCCAAGCCTAGAACTGAGTGGAATGACTTTGGAGCCCTTATTTTGTACATTTTTCATAGTAGGCTTTTGACTTAAAGTGAGGCAGACAAGATTCTCTATTTTGGCTAAATGTGGTAAAGTTCATGAATATTCCAAATATCACAATACTTTTGCCTCAGGTCTCCTTTGGATCACATTTTAATGTGTCAGCTAAGTATTTAAGTACAAAGAAGGACGTCTGTGGTGTGCTTATCATCCAGCAGAATTAAAACTCTTGTCAAAGTGGAATGGAAGGTAAAAACTTAGCTGTGACTGTCAAACATATTCTTGGCAATGTGCTTTTGTTTGGCCGCTGGTTTGGAAGACGTTGAACCTTTAATTGACCTATAACAGCAGATTGACAGCAAGGTAGATTTCAGTCACATATTCCTGATTTGCTAGTATTTTGAGCAATAAATTGCTAGCTAATAAATTTCCCATAGCTTCCTTTGTAAATGCCAGCAAAGGGCCTAGACATTCCATGTAGATTTAATTACACATTTAGTGTTCCTGTAATTTTGAATTAATTACATGCCAAACAGATTTATGTTCTATGTACTTAATAAACCTCAGTAAGTGCCCTTTTAGCAATCAATTGGTATTTAGGACCCGGTTTGTTTTTTAAAAATAATGGTTCACGTCGCTGGATCTTGTTGTTCCTTCCATATGTTTGGGTGTTGATGGAATTAGAGGCACCAGATGTTGATATTGAAATGAAAACAGTTGCTGGTGGATAGCGGGGTTTGGGTGTGGGGTGAGGAAGGGGATGAGCTCATATTTGGACTTCAGAGAGCCAGATCCTCAATGTCATCATAAGCGGCTTGGGGTCTGGGCATGTGTCTGGGCCCATGGTGTGGTTGGGATGGAGACTGCACTTTGTGAGCGGGAATGAACCTTGGGGGAGTAGTCCTAGGTGCTTGGGGACGTTCACTCTTTTTTTCTGAAAGTGCTGCTGCTTGCATTCTTTCTCAGAGTGGTCTTCTTCCCAAGCTCACTGGGGACCTGGATTTTATTTATTGAGAATTTATTCCATGCCCAGCACTGTGCTGCCTTCAGCCATGCCACTGTGGTGTCCAATCCCATCAGATCTCAGAAGCTAAGCAGGGTCAGGCCTGGCTAGAACGTAGATGGGAGACAACCTTGGAATACTGGGTGCTGCAGGCTTGTGAGAAGGACCCAGCAGCCCACTCCCAGAACAATCAGCCATCAAAAATCCTGTGAGTAGCAGAGAAGCCCTGACATAGTGCTGAGCATGGCAGAGTGTTTCGCCTGTTGTACATCAGGGAGCTATGAGTTGGACCTGACTGGACAGCACCTACCAACAACAGCAGCAGCACTGTGCCAAATATCCATGTATCTTGTCTCAGTGCACCTCATTACAAACCTCTGAGGTGGGTCCATGGCTCGTGTCATTGGTGTTTTACAGACCATGAAACAGATCCAGACAAAACAAGTCACTCAGCAAGTGTGACTTGCAAGGTGGAGTCGAGATGCATACTTGGCTACATGGGCCTCACTTACTGTGGCATGAAATGTCTGTCCATATGAACAGAATACAGTGGTGCCTCCTTTTGCAAAGCTTTCCTTTCCGTGGTACTCATGTGTAACCACCGTCTAAAAATATCAAATGGAAAATTCCAGAAATAACTCATAAGTTTGTTTGTTTGTTTGTTTATTTATTACTGAGGGGGTTGAATCCAGACCTTTGAGTGTACCTTGTGAGTGCTCTACCACTTAGATGTACCCCAGACCCTTTAAAATTTTTTTTTTATCTTGAAACAGGGTCTAGCTAAGTTACGTGAGCTGCCTTTGGCCTCAAACTTGTGATCCTCCTGGCACAGTCTCCTGAATTGCTGGAATTATGGCCATGCACCACTAGGCCTGGCTCAATTTACAAATTTTAAATTGTGTGCTTCTTTAAGTAGCTGAGATGTGAATCAGCATTTGTCCAGCATATCCCTGCTGTGAGTATATTATATATACACGATGCTTTGAAAGGAGACCACAGAAACATTTTATGATAATCTGTTGTTATAATTGTTCTATTTTATTATTAGTTATTATGGTCAGTCTCTTATTGCCTATTTTATAAACTTTATTACAGGTATGTATTTATAAAAAAAACCAGAGTATGTACATATACAGAGTGGGTTTGATACTATCCATGGTCCTAGGCATTCACTGGGGATCTTGGAAACGTGTTCTCTGAAGATAAGGCAGTTACTGTGCTGGGTATTTGTTATTTTTAACCACTCTTTTGTGTCCAGTTGGTCTTTCCTATTGTTGAACTTCTTATCTTTGTCTGCTTGGGCTTGCTATAATGAGTTACCATAGACTGGGTGACTAAACACCAGGCGTCTATTTCTGGGCCAGAAGCCCAGGTCAGGGTGCCATGGCTGGATCTGGGTGAAAGCCAAGTTGCTGGTGTGCAGATGGCTACCACCTTCTTGCACCACCTCCACGTGGTGGAGACAAACAGAGCCCAGGTCCCTAATCCCATCAGAACCCATCTCTATCCTCAGGATGTATGTAAACTTTGTCACCTCCAAAGGTCCCATTTCCAGATGTTACCCCATGGGGCGTCAGTGTCCATGGATGAATTTGGTGGAGGGGACAGGGCGCAGTTCAGGTCCCTGTACACATAGCTCACACTGTAGGGGAGCCCATGGCTGGAGATCTGGCCAGCAAGCATTCCAGGGGGCGCAGCTGGGCCTGTCTTGGTGGAGATACCACTGCCTTCCATCCCAGCCTTCGAGAGCAGCAGAGTGGAGCAGCTGGAAGTGCCTGCCCTGTCCTCCTGTGTGGAGGTGGCAGTCGAGTGGTGGGGAGCGCAGAGGCAGGTCGGGTTAGGAGCATTGTGAAATGGAAAAGCAGCTCCCTGAGTGGGACTGGAATGTGGCGCGCATGGAATCACCGAGTTATCCCTCTGCACAGCCCGCCTGTGTTTACCCTCTTTGGCTAGATGTCCCTGGTGGGGGGGCATGGTGGGGAACAGGAGGACAGGAGGACAGAGCAGGCGCTGCCAGCCACTCTGCTCTGCTCCACAGGATAAGGGGTGCTGCGCACTTGCTGCAGATGTTCCTTTTGGATGCAGTGAATGTCCTGCAGGCTAATCTTGCCCACCTGGGCGCCACCTGAGGCCTCCTGCGGAAAATGCACACAGTGACCCCTACCCTGGCCACCTCTTACCATCTCTGGTGGTGACTTTGAAATTGAGCTATGTCAAATAAAGGGGGAGGCTTGCCATTTTTGCCTGGCTTCTCTCTGTATCTGGGAGCTCACTCAGGCCTCCAGCATGAAGCACTAACATAGCACTTGTCTATCATTTTTGCTACATAATTGACTACAGATCTCTCGTGAAACAAAGGTGGTTACAGCATAGGGAAGTCAATTATCATTTATTAATGGTGGTTACGGAGCATAGCGGAGCCATTTATAAAGTGAATTTTTAAATTGAACAGCTTCCTATTTATATTTTTAAAGGGCAGAGACAGGCTGTATGGAATAAAGCATGTGACATTTAGCATGTGACATGGGGCACATGTTTTCGAGATTCTTTTTGAAATGAATTCTTAATCAGGCCACCTCTCTAATGCACCTTTATAGTGCACCTTGTCCTTAGAAGGGACCCGTTAAATGTGTTAATTATCTCCAGTGTGATCTGAGTGAAGGATTCAGCAATGCTAGCGTTTATATAGGGCTATGGTGTGCATTTTATCTGTACACATAGGAATGTCTTTAAGGAGTGAATGTAGAAACACATAAGAGGAGACATGAAAAGGAGCTGAGGGAAGACTAGAGCAGGGTGAGATTACTTTATGAGACTTTTTGTCATCAAGCAGGCCATTTTATTTTATTTTATTTTACTTTTTATTTTATTCATTTTACTTTACTTTTTATTATGTTATATTATATATATATATATATATATATATATATATATATTTTTTTTTTTTTTTTTTTTTTTTTTTTTTTTTTTTTTTTTTTTTTTTTTTTTTTTTTTTTTTTTTTTTTTTTTTTTTTTTTTTTTTTTTTTTTTTTT
>VMDO01005682.1:0-63700 GCA_007922755.1 Pedetes capensis | reverse complement strand
GTCTCACTAAGTTACACAGGCTGCCTCTGGCCTTGAACTTGCCATCCTCCTGCCTCTGCCTCCCGGGTCACTAGGATTAAAGGCATGTGCCACCACACCCAGCTAAGCAGGCCATTTTAACTGGTCCTGAAATGAGAGGAGAGAGATTGCTGAAAAATAGGAAAAATGACCACTGATATCAGAGTTCTATTTTATTAGAGGATAGTTTAAGCTTTGTTGATTTTTGAGTGTATTTTCATCTGTGAGTCAGAGTCTAACTTGATGCCATGATCAGCTGCAGTCATGTGATTCTTAGTAGGTCAAATGAGTTTCTTAAATTTTTGTTGTCAGCTTACAAAGCCGCTTTCTAACACTTAGAATTACTAAGCAGGCCAAGATGGTACCGTTGATGGCTCTTTTTCTTCCTGGAGTTGGCACATATCTGCACAGTTATGGGAGATCTTCTTTCCTTTTGACTTCCTAGCACACAGGATCCTTGTTAATTTACACTCCAAGTCATAGAAGGTCCCTCATGAACGGAGCCGGAGTGGTGCCATGGGTCTGCTTGTATGATGTGATGTGCTTGTATGACCTCATGATGTGATTCCCACTGAATCTGCCCCACTCCACAGAACTGCCTGAAAGACGCCTCGGGACCATCTCCTCTCGCCCACTTAGAGAAGTTATTCAGGGTACACACCATGGTGTGATTTCAGCCCCTTCCCCCAGCACCCTTCCTCCACCCTGAGCTTTGGAGCCCAGGACTCTCAATGTTTTATACAGATTTTGCCTCATGCCTGGGAAACCCCGTTGGCCAGCACACAGCTGGAACTGCTGCAGACCCTCTGCTCTGCACCCATGCCCTCCCCTCTGCCCTGAAGTCGGCCATGTGCCCTTCTCTGCATTTCCATTACTTTTTCCTTCAGCACATCTGATCTTGATGGCAGGGTCTCTGGGTAGAGCCCTGATTAGCTTTTCCTTTGGCGCTGGTCCTCATGATGCTCACAAAATGAGTGCAGTTCATGAGCACGATCCTAAACAAAATCCGCGAGCAGGAAGCAGTGGGGGAGGTGACGTGGTGGTGGGGTGATGCATATTTGAAAAGTCACCACTTGCCAGAGATTCTGCATAAACAGCAGTGAATGTCAGGACTTATCTTTCTTGCAGTATTTCTGCTGGGAACTATCGGGCAGGCCATAACTGGAAGATTCCTTCTCTCTCTTAAAAAAAAAAAATTAAAATTAAAAAGACAAAAAAAACTCTCCTCTCTCCCTGCCACCCTACTTCTAGCTTCCCCAGCCTACTCGGACTTGACTTGGAATTCTTGGCCCCAATGAAAGCTTTTGTGCCTCTTTCCATAATAGCTGGGGCCCTCCGAGGAGGGTTTGGTGGAGAGACAATTTTATGCATTGTGGCTATGTTCTGGGATTGGGTCAACAGTACATCCCTGGGAATAAGAAAAACAGCTTACAGAACAGAACAAAATCACCCTTGAAAATCCCCACACAGTCACCCCGCCCACCACACATGGGTGACATTTGGGTGCCGGGTCCCAGGGAAGGAGCCCAGTGCTGAGAAGGCTCTGTGCTCACATCCCCCAGTGTGTGGGGGGAGCAGTCCTCCCCGACCCTCTCTTCTCCGCTACAGCCAAACTTCCTGCAATAATCATAAATATTTAAAGCTACAGTCAACTGGGCTCACTGATGGGGAATTCAGGAAACCTAAGCCTGCTGGCCATGTCTTCTGTGTCTCAGGGTCTATTCTTCAGAGTAAGGTCAGCAGCACGAGGCTAAGAAGGAAGGGCTGGGAACCTTCTGGATGGGTGCTCATGCCCAAGCAAAGCCATCAGGCCATTTTCTGATTCTAATTGCAGAGTGAGGGGTGTGGAATGGATCTCTATCGGTAAAGAGTTTAAAGCAGCTTGCCGTTTTACATCCGTGCCTTAGAAACCTTTGGGTCGACTAGTGCATTCTGAACACTCTGGTTCTGCCAAGCTCTGTGTTGGATTTGGGGGATGTGGAACTTAAAAGGCACAAACCTTCCCCTGTAGGAACTCACATTTACGGGACAAGGTAATGTATGCTCCAACCTGGGTCTTTGCAGACTGAACAAGACAGGTACAAAGTGCTATGGGGGCTTAAAGATGGACCGGTTATTCATTTGTTCAACCAATGGATACAAGCAACTACCATGTGTTACTAGGTTAGCCTTTGGGGAGTCAAGGGTGAGGAAAGAGTTTCTTGCCTTCAGGATTTATGGGAGAAATAAGGCTTCACCTAAGGGACTACCATTGTTGGATCTTGAAGGATGAATAGGAGTTTTCCAGGTTAAAAAAGTGGGTAAGGGTTAGGGAGAAGATACTCTTGGCAGAGGGAAACCAAGGGCAGTGCTATTTAAGTGCCTCTGAGTCCTTAGAGTCATAGAGGGTAGAATTCCCTTGAGCTTCCCTGGGCACATGACCATTGAACAGACAAGAACCTTGTAGCCTCAAGAAAATGCTTCAGATCTTATCCATGCTGGAACTGGGCCAGGGCTGCATTCACTCCGAGAGCAGGGCACCTTTTTCTAATTGTTTGTCCAGAGGGAGCCTCTTTTTCTGCGTTTCACAAACACTCTGAGTGTTATTGCCCGTCTGTGCTCCATCCCAAATGCAGAAGGCTGAATGCCATGTTGAGGTGGGAAAGGAGGCGTTGCCTCCTGGCTGGCCTTGGCTTTGGAGCTGATTTGGCCTGGCTGACTCTCAGGCAGCAGCAATTCCTATGGCAGAGTGGAGGTGTCTGGGTTCTGCAAAAGCAAAGCCCAGGAGTTCCGGTTGTGTGGGTCCTGCCTTTGGGGTAGCAAAAATGGATGCAATCATAGGTCTCTCAAGTGCAAATGTTTTCTCGTTAGGTGACATGAATGATGGGGAGATTTTATAGTCAAGGGTAACCCTGAGCAAGATGATCAGTTTCTGGCTGAGATGGGAGGCTTACTTCCCACTTTGCAAATAGAACTGTCCTCCTAGAATAGTAATGACCCTAAGGCTTATTTATTTATTTATTTATTTATTTATTTATTTATACAGTACTGGGTGTTGAACCCAGGGCCTCGCACTTGCATGCTTTGTAAGTGCTGGACCACTGAGCTTCGTCCTCAGCCCATTTTTGTACTTTTTGAGACATGGTCTCCCTAAATTATGCAGACTGCCTCTGGTCGCGAACTTGTGATCCTCCTGCTTCCACCTCCCAAATCGCTGGGATTACAGGTGTGCGCCATCACGCCCAACTCCATAAGCCTTATTTTAAAGTTCGCTTTATTCAACTCCAATGAAACTATATTTTAATAACAAAAAGCTTTAATGACTTGTGAAATTTGTCTTGAAAGATACATATATGTGTGTGTGTGTGTATATATATATATATATTTTTTTTTTTTTCCTGTTCTTTACTCTTCAACAATGGGCTCAAACACAAGAAAGATCACATGCATGGCACAATGTTGGGGAGTGTTTTGTTCTGTTGCACACAGGGTTGCTATGAGTTGGAGCTGACATGATGGCACATAACAACAACACTCTTCCCTTGATGAAAAATCTTTAGTCCAAGCACATTATGGTTTACGAAGAATTCTTACATATGTATTCATTATAGGAACTTCTTTAAAAACAGGGGCCAAGATTCTCAAGTCCATTAGATGGAGGTGAAAATACAAAGTCAGAAAGGTCCCGTGACACACTGTGGTGTGTGACTTCTTTGGGTCTTGTTTTAGTTCTTGTTCTCCAGAAGGTGTGGGGTGGCTCATCGGGTCTGTAGGAGGATTCAGTTCTACTAAGAATTTGAACCCCCAATCCAAATCCTAATCCAAAATTGCCCTGGGTGCTTTGCCCAAAGTTTCTAGGGCTAAAAGAGCTTCCTTCTGCTGCTGAGATGCTGTGGCTTCGAGGGACAGGTTTGTATATTGGGGACAGTGTGTGGCTTGTGTCCCACAAGCAATGAGAGGACTCTGTGATTGTGCTGCCTTCTGCCTCACAAGGCCAGAAACAGTATGGTTTATGGGGTTAGTCCCTGGGCTCAACAATGGCCCCCTGTGGCCAGCAAGGACTCTGATGTGCTCAGATCCTGAAAAGAGATCTAGAGGGGATCCTGCCCTGGGAAGGGATCAAATGGCAGAGTTGAAGAGTTCCTGCCGAGATTAGTCTTACCCTTTGAAGTCACCTGCAGTTACTCAGTAGTGACCTGAATGAAGGAGGCTCCTTGAGGCTTTCAAAGTTGGCTTTGTGGCTTCCCTATGGTGTAATATTCACCCCAAGCATCAATACCTTGCCCTCTGCCCACAGAGAGAGAGGGAAGCTCTCTGAAGCAATTATTTCTCTTCTTCACCAGTACCTCTGCGATTGCTTTTGATGTCTTCCCTACCAGTTGCTTCATTTCTTGATCTCACCCACTGTTTCAGGTCCCGTTTCCTTCCGAAATGCTGCACCCATAAACCAGCACACACAGGCTGGGCTGCTCATGGCTCAGCTGGATTGGGAAACCCAGGGAGGTGAGGAGGTGGCAGTTACAGCTGACTCCTACTGGATCTGAGTCCCGAGGGTGAGGTGACATGCACGTGAATTTCAATTCAAGGCCTATTGCTTCAGGGCCTGCTATACCCATGTCCATAAAGGAGAAATAAGGAGAACCTTTCAAACAGAGCAGCCTATGAGATTCTCACCAATCCCGAGTGAATTGTTCTCTCTCCTTCCCTATCTCTGTCTTTCTTTCTCTTTCTGTCCACCATATATACCATAGTTGGTTGTTGTTGTTGTTGTTGTTGTTAGGTGCCGAGTTGGTGTCCGACTCATAGCAACCCTATGCACAACAGGCAAAACAGTATTGTTATTCTTTCTCTGCTGTTCATAGGATTCTCAGTGGCTGATTGTTTTCTTTTGGGTTGGGGAGTGGGTTGCCAGGTCCTTCTCCCAAGCCTACAGCACCTGGTGTTCCCAGGTGGTCTCCCATCCAAGTACTAACCAGGCCTGACCCTGCTTAGCTTCCAAGATCTGACAAGATCGGATGCCACAGTGCCACGGCTGCAAACACCAGAGTTCTTACTTGGGTATAAACACATGGAAGCTCTTGGAAAGCTGGGTCACCCTTGGACTCCTCGTGTGCATTTGTCCCTAAGGTGCCGATGGCTTTATTGGAGTTATGAGGCTTGAGTCTACTCTGTAATACATTTCTATAGGGAAGGAGTGCCATGCAAAATCATTTCTCTTTATGTGGGAACCTTGGATTGCCAGCCCCTCCTGGGCTGGTTCTACCAGAATTGAGATTGTTCCTCATCCTCTGCTGGGCAGAGCACCTGGCTGAGGTAAGACAAGGTGAGGTCAGCAGTCTGTGCCTTTTGAGGCTTCTAGGGAGGTGAGATGTGGCTCCCTAGAGCAAAGCCCTTCAGATGTGGCTTAGTCACAGAGTGAGGTGAACTTGTGAATGGGAGACAGTATTCTAGGGCCAAGGTCAACTTCCTGGACATCATGGCATTAGGTGGCAAAGGTGACTGCTGCTAACTGCAGATCTGATGTCTGAGGGATAGAAATCAGACTGCCTTTGGAGTTGTCTTTTATTTTGCTTCTTTAGAATGATTGCCCAACCTGCGGGCAAGTTTGGAAGGTTGTATTGTTCAGCAGGCTCTGGTGTCAGGGACTGGGTTTAATTCCTAGTGTCACCTGTAACGGCTGCATGGCCTTGGTCATAGGAGTTCATCTCTATGTGCCTCAGTTTCCTCTTCCTGAAAAATGGGAATAATAATGTTACCTACGTGTACTAGGCTGAAACTCCCCACCCCCAACATAAACCAATGTCCTCTTGCCCAGAACCTGCAACTGTTGGAAAAAAAGAATCTTGGCAGATGTGATTAAGGACTTTTGAGATGGGAGATCATCTCAAATTTTGGATTTTCCATGTGGGCTATGAATGCCATTACAAGGGTCCTTATAAGAGGGTGGCAGAGGGAGATTGCATAGACATGCAGAGGCAAAGAGAACGTGAAGATGGAGAAGGAATAGAGAGATCTGAGTGCTTGTTTTGGAGATTGGAGTGGTGCTACCATGGGCCAAGGCATGCCAGCAGCCAGCAGAAGTGGAGAGAGGTAAGGGGTGGATTCTCCCTGCAGCCTCTAGAGAGAACCAGCCTTGCCACTACCTTCATCTTATCCCACCGAGACTGATGGTGAACCTCTGGCTTCCAGGACTGTCATGGATTTCTATTGTCCATGCCACCATCTTTGTGTTCATTTGTTTGAGTAGCCACAAGAGATGAATACCTGCCTTCACGGTGTTATGGGGAGGAGGTAATAAGATAATGCCCAGGAAGCATTGTGCAGAGTCTCTGGGCTTGCCAAGTACATCCTCAGGAAGTATTGTTAGTTCTTGTTACATGCCATCAAGTTGTATCCGACTCATAGCAACCCTCATAGGGTTTTCAATGGCTGACTGTTTCAGGATTGCCTCAGGAGTGGATTGCTACGTCCTTCTCCCATCAGGAAGTGTTGTTGTTGTTGTTGTTGTTGGGTGCCGTCGGGTTGGTATCTGACTCATAGTGACCCTCATAGGATTTTCAATGTCTGTTTCGGGATTGCCTTGGGAGTGGATTGCCAGGCCCTTCTCCCATTTTTGAGGTGCTGGGAATTGAACTCGGGACCTCAGAGACTGCAGCGCAGTGCTCTTCCAACTAAGCTAAATCCCAGCCACAGGAAGTATTAGTAAGTATTATTTTATTTTGAAGTGGTAGTGGGGTCGATACAATGGAAACTGAGGGGGTGCTCTGGTGAGTCCTCTGGTGAGGTCACTGGGACTTACAGACGAAGCTTCTGTTTTCTCTTTTGGCCATGGGAGTTGAATGAGTCCTGCCATACTTGCCAGCCCCAGAGTTGCGAGGATAAAATGAGTTAATGAACGTGAAAGGGCTCCACACGTCACCCATGTAAACCGTTAAGCTGTGGTCACAAAGGCCAGGACCAAATCGAGGCGGCTTCAGAGAGGGCCGGCTGGGAGCTTTGTCCCTGGGGCACTGGGAGGTGAGGTCATCTCCCTCAGCTTTTGTTCCTGCCTTTCTGAGCTCATTTGCTGGTTTTCCCCTAATCCTGGCCTTTTCAGCCCTGAATGGAGCCTCAAATGACAAAGCTAGAAGGTCCCAGCCAGCCCTGTGCCTCCCCTGGGGCACATTTCTTCTTGTTTCTATTTTTAAGAGGCACAAACACAAACAAAAACAAACACCAACACATGCTAATCTTAAAAATGATTTATAATGCCTAGGTAGAGATCAGGTCCTAGATTCCAATTTGACATGACTGAGGGTTCCAGATGTTTCCGATGTATTTTTTTTTTTAGCTCAGGGACCCTTGAGACCCAGCCTTAGGGTGTGGATTTAGATGGGAACAAGTCAGCCCTTGTCAAATACTTGAAAGTGGTTAATTCATCTGTAAAGATGCCCAGCCTCCCAGGAAATGTGCTGTTTTAGCCCAAGTAGGCGAAGGAAAACATACAAGAAGGAAATAAGCCAGGTCTTCCCAGGATTTGTTTAGTCGATTCCTGGTGCTTCCTGTGGTGCTCTTCCTAAAAGGGCCCAAGGTGGGTGCTGAAGAGACAACCAGAGTCCTCCAGTGCCTCTACTCTGGTCCACTGGTCTACCGCAAATTAAGACCTCATCCATCCGCATTCATTCACTTAGAAAGTAGGTACTGAAAACCCACTGTGTTCCAGGCACAGTGATGGGTGCTGAGGACACGAGGCAGAGTCCAGTGATGTGGGTGTTGAGTTCATAGTTCAGTGGAGATGACAACATTAGCCAAGCAGTGAGCGGACATTGCCAGATGGCAACGTGCTGGGAAGGGGCGCCGAGTGCTGGAAGTGTCTCCTCTGGGGAAGAGGCTTCTCTGGGGCAGTGCATTGGAGCCCAAAGGGGAATGAAGTGCATCAGATTCAGGGGGAACAGTTTGTGAAGAGGCCCCCAAGTGGGAAAAACCATGGCAGGCAGGAAGAAGGGAGTGTGGGGAAAGAGGAGGAAAGAGAAAGGTTTGAGGAGGAGCTGAAGGAGAAGTTGGGGCCAAGATGGCGGTCCCATTGGCCATCACGAGGTGAGTACTGTTTGGGGAAGATGTCTACCCCCAGGCCGCCTGTCCTGCGGGTGTGGCTGTGGGGGCCTTGCTGGGCCTGTCCAGTTTCCAAGCTGATCTTGATTAAGGCCAGACCATGAGAAAGTTGAACTTCAAGGGCAGGTGTCTGAGGCCGGGCCTCCTCTAAGACTCCTTTCCGCCTTGGTCAGACATTGGTCTCCACTTCCCTGCACGCCCAGGTCTCTGTTCTCAACCAGCATGTCACACTCTTATCTTGAACCCCGCTACATCTCTGTTGTTGTCAAGTGCTGACGAGTTGGGTTCAACTCGTAGCAACCCTCAGAGGGTTTTCCATGCCTATTATTTCAGGATTGCTTTGGGAGTGGATTGCCACGTCCTTCTCCCATCTTTGTAGTGCTGGGGATTGAACTTGGGTCCTCACAGAGTGTGGAGCAGCACTCTACCAACTGAGCTAAATACTGGCCCACTGTGTCTCTACTGTGCTCATTTAGTCAACAAGTATTCACTGAGCACTTCTCACGTGGAAGGCCTAGGATGCCTTGCTGAGCAGAAGTCCCTGCTCAACCACCTGCTCTAGTGAAGCGTCAAGTCCAGTGTAAGGCAGAGATTGTCAGGGGTCACTGTATGCTTGGCCTGTTGTGCAACCCCCCTGCCCTCCTCCTCCATGGATTTCTTCCTTGTTCCCTTCAATTATTAGGGGCTTAGCCATAGGCCCGGACGCTCGACCTCGTGCAGTGCGCGGCAATGCCATCTCTGTCCTGGCCCTGGGGTGCTCCATGTCTGCCCTGCTTGCATTCTCTTACTTCTTGGCTGCCTCGGCCCATGTTTCAGTCTGGAGCAGAGGCACTAAGAGTATCTTGTCACTGTCCACCACCCTGCGTTCCTTGTTCTGTCCCCCTGGTCTTACATTTCTGTTCCCAGCACATCCTCTGTAGGCAGCAGAAGGACCTTCGGACTGCAGTTTATTCCCACTTGCCAGCAGCTAATGAACTGTTGCTGGGGCTGGTTAATGCCCTGTGAAATCAGTCATTAATTGTAGAAACAACTGATTTCAGAGAGATCGGGGCAATTATGAGTCGTTTACGATGGCGATGGCGTAACAAACACGCTGACGTGTTGCCCGTTTATCACCCGGGGAGAAGCCAGCAATGTGACTTGGATGTTTCCCCCTAGAGGGAACTGGTCATGGGCTGCTGAGCACCCACATCCCTCGCAGCCACACTCCTAAAACCCTGGTTCCAAACTCCGAAAGTCAGCAGCTGGGCTCCTCGGGCAAGACAAAAGGCTCCCCTGCCAGTGGCCAGCAGAAGGAGGCAGTGTCGGATCGTGGATAAAGCTGCTCTCTGGGCGGTGGCTGTTCCTGGTTCTGGTAGCTTCTGAACTGCAGTGCTGGGAAGCTTGGAGGGTCAGTGAGGTGCTCAGGTGGTCCCTGGGCTGGCTCTGACATCGATGGTCCTGAGCCTCACTCTTTCTTGGGCTTCTTTCTGGGCAGAATTGGAAGTAAGCTGGCTCCTTTGTTAGTACATCCAAAATGCATTCACTCCTTTGCTCTTTTTCTAATGCAGGTTTCCCTCCTGGCAGGTTAGAAGTCAGTCACATTAGTAGAAGCAAATCATCCTTCTTGGAGCTGCCCCGACCAGCTCCCCAACTCCCACCTTCAAGTCTCCCATCTATTTCTGAAGCCCTGTGGAGTATCTTGTTTAAATGCTGGAGGAAGTCTTTGAGGTCCCCTGCCCTCCTGTCCTTGGTGCCATTGTCAGCTCAGGTAGCACTTGGGAATGCCTCCCCACCGGCCCTGGCTCACTGGTCTTGCACTCAGGCACTGGGTCTGCAGCAGGCAGAGAGAGTGGACACTATAAGAGGTTTCTAAAGCAGCAAATAGCAGGCCCATAATTCTATTCTGTAAAGATCAACTAGGTCATGCTAAGTAAGGGTGAGGATGCAGGCGTGGCTCCTGGCAAGCTGGTTTATAATGCTGGAATATTGAACTTGCCCTGCCTGATCAGCAGCATGAGATGAACAGAACAGGTTTTGGTCAGTAAGGTAGAATCCTGTGTGGTGTTTAATATGACTATTACCATCTATGCTTCTTGACCTGGGAAAAATGCCCGTGGTATGTTCTTGAGTGTGAAGCAGTAGGCAGGCAAATACACATGATCCTATTTATGGAAAGCATGTGTGCATGTGGGTATGTGCATGGGAAAGTGACATGCCCCAACATATTAACAGTGGGGATTCTGAGACATTGACAAAGACTTTGAAATCTCTTCTTCAACTTTATTGCAATGAGTATGCCTTGATGTAATAAGAAAAAATAACTTTTAATTTTTTACATTTAATTGAAACCTGCTCTATTTTATTCATTGTAATAAAATGATATTCTGTCTGGTTTTCTAAAGCTCTTTATACTACTTGTCTTTATTGGCCAAATTAAGACAGGATACTATTACAAAAGTAAAAAAAAATTAAATTTGGAAAATAAAATTGCCCAAGAATTTAAAGATCAAGTTGTAAACATAGAAAAATAAATGGCATGGAATATTTTATGAATCCTATTGTAAATCTAAGCCAAATATCAGCTGGCTAGCGTCAGAGAAAGAAACTGATAGGAAGGATCCAGTAGCATGCTGGGTAGCAATAGCCAACTAAAAATAACGTTCTTGTAGGACAGTGGGTAACAGATGATATACAAGGCTCTGTTGTGACCACAAGAATGATTCTTGACAAAAAAGTTGGGGGCTTGTGACATGACCTTAAAATTCACTCTCCCTGTAACTTGATGTTTTTCTTGAATTTATGTCTGAATTCCAGATTCAGCTATGTCTCTTCCTAAGAACCTTCTGCCCTGTCTCTAAATGTCACAGGGGACTTGTGCTTGGCCTCATGGCTGTGGCTGAGAATTGGCTATCACAGACACTCGGGGAAATGATCAGCATTCCTAAGTCTCCTGAAATGCGAACTTTTCATTGTTAAACATCATTGCATGAAACCTCATTTGAAGATACTGCAGCACAGTTACGATTTCAGCCAGTGATGTTTTCAAATTCCAATGCAAGATGTTATTTCTTTAAAGAAATGTGATGGAAAGTGGAAAACCAGAAAGCTGAAATGAAGATTGTATATCAAGATTTTATCTAACTTAAGAAGGGAGCAGCAAGAGAGTGGGAGCAGGAGATGAGTCAGAGATGCCTCCATGGCACCTAACAACAACAGTTGAACAAAACTAAATATTTTGAAGTAATTACTTAGGACTGAACCTAAGCAACAATATACATATAAGAAAATTAAAATTATCTCTGTAATTGTGTTCATAGGATCAAAAGCTACATCATAATGAACATCAATATTACCCTATCAGTGGCTGAGCAAAACCAATATTAATTGTATAAATCCTATTTGTTGTTGGTGGTGGTGGTATTGGTGTTAGATGCTGTCGAGTTGGGTCCCACTCATAGCGACCCTGTGTACAACAGAGCAAAACATTCCCTGACCATGTGCCAAGCATTTGATCTTCTTTACATTCATGCCCATTGTTGCAGGCACTGTGTCAATCCATCTACTTGAGGCTCTTCCTTTTTCACATTGGCCCACCATTCTCTGAAACCTGATGTCCTTCTCCAGGGACATCTTGAAAACATGTCCAAAATATGTAAGATGCCGTCTAGCCATCCTTGCTCCCAAGGAGCACTCTGGTTGCACTTCTTCTAGGATGAATCTGCTCATCCTTTTGTCAGTCCATGGTATATTTGATGTTCATCTCCAGCACCATAATTCAAAAGAGTCAATTCTTCTTGTGTCTCCCTTATTCAATCCTATTTGGTTTCTATTAAAAATACCCATATTCATCAGACATTCCCTAGCTTTGAAAATATATTTTATAAATAGAAAACTAAAGTGAAATGAACATGAAACACATTCAGTTTGGAAGGGAGAGGCTGTTAATATGAATATTGCAAGACCAACGTCAACCGAACCAAACCAAACCAGGTTATCCTGCAAATTATCTGTTTATATTGTATCTCCTTTACCTGTGATGAATATAGTTTGTTCTTATCATCTGCACTAGTGTAGTTTTAAAATAACTTCCCCCACGGTTTCATGTATTCATAGCTTGTCTCTCCAGCAAGATTTTGGGGTAAGGCCAAATACCATTTGCTCTGTTCCTCTTCTATTTCCCATCATTTTGGTTGTCAGGAGAGCCAGAGTCATGGCAGGGGCTTCAAAATTATTTGCTCACTGGACAAGAAAGAATCTGGATCAGAAAATAATAGATTTTATTTGACTTTCCAAATCTAGATCCTTGATAATAGTTTCTTGAAGTCTTAAGGGAGATTCTGAGAATGAGATTGCGCTAAACAGGAAGAATATTGTAGTTGACAGGTAACGTGTGCCAAGGATATAAGAGTGAACAATACCTGTTCTATGTTAGGAGTTGAGGTTTAGCTCAGTTGGCAGAGTGCCGCTCTGTACTCTCTGAGGACCTGGGTTCAACCCCCAGCACCACAAAAATGGGAGATTGATGTGACAACCAACTCCTGCAGCAATTCTGAGCCAATCATACATTAAAAACCCTATGAGGGTTGCCATGAGTTGGACCCTATCTGATAGCACCTAACAACAACAATAACATGCTATGTTTGAGAGGCTGGGGATTAGCGCAGTTGGTAGAGTACCACTCTGTACTCTCTGAGGACCTGGGTTTGATCTCCAACACTACAAAAATGGGAGAAGGACCTGGCAGCCCACTTCTAAAATAATCCCAGGATAATCTGCCCTTGAAAACCCTATAAATAGCAGAGAAGCACTGACACAGTGCTGAGCATGGCAGAGTGTTAGGGGGATGTTTAGTCTTGTTGTACATAGTCACTATGAGTCAGACCCAACTTGATGGTACTGTGGTCCCTGACTAAACCAACCCCCAAAGCCACCACAACTTTGGACTCAGGCTTATGAGATAATACATCTGATTATTTATGCTACTTCTAATAGATTTTTCTTACTTGCAGCTAAAAGCTTCCTATTATTATACAATCTTCTATTCACCAACCCCAAACCTTCAACAAATATTTTATTTGACTCAGAATTTATGCATTTCTTTTTCCCATTAATGAATTATACATTTTAGCACTGGAGGTGTAGCTCAGTGGTAGAGTTCTTACCTAACATGAATTATATGTTTTAAAGTCATTTGAGATCATTAGAGATATTTCTCAAATATTGATCTTCTACTTTCTACATGAGTAACTTTAACCTAACTTTTCTTAAAGCTTGCCAAATCCCACCAATGCAATTGTAAATATGGGGCAATATGTGTCTCACAGAATTATTGTGAGAATTAAATAAGATAACTCATGTGGATAATCAATGAGCACTGGGCACATGGTGACACTTGGTGGGTGCAATGCCTGCATGAGGTTTTACCCTTTCTGACCTCACAGAGGAAGCCCAACCTGGACCTTGCTGTGCAAACATCCACTGTGCTTTGTCATGCAAGCTTGGTCCCACACTTCTTCACAGAGAGCCCTGGCCCTGGGAGTAGATGGTAGACAGGCTTTCCCTTTGGACTGATGGATTTTACCCCCAGGTTGCTTGGTGATCCTGGCATGTCCCTTTAGCTCTGGTGAGGTGAAAAGGCAATCTCATCAGGAAAATAAATTCAATGCAAACCAATATACAATTTGAAAGTCTTCTGAGAGTAGATGCATTTTTCACTTTGGAAGATTTTTGTCTTATTTTACTGTTCCTGAGCCAAAAATACCCTTATGGTTAAATTAAAATTTAAATCCTTTCTGTGTTTGCTCTTTCAGACCAAGGGGCTTTGTCAGAAGGAACTTGGGTGAGCTTGTGATTGCGAAAGGTCCTGACTTTTTCTGTGATTTGCATTAGTCTGTCACTAGGATGCTTTCACTAATGTCAAGGAAGAAGATGAAACAATAGAGAAGATGATCTAACATTTAGGAATTGGTTCAACAACTGACAGAATTTTGTAATCAGTGAGAGAGTGGGTTTGAAGTGCAGACAGGTTTGGGTGTTCATCCCGTACCTGCAACTATACAGCTGTGTGACCTTGAGGAAGTTGTGGACCTATTTAAACCTCTGTTTCCACATTTGTAAAATGGAGACAATGCTTATAATGTCTAAACATGGCATGAAAAGTTCCCAGGATCCAGTGGCTTAAAACTTTTTCCACTCTGCAAGCATCTGTGTGGTGGCCAGGACCCCGTGTGCTCAGCTGCCTGGCTCTGCGGGTCTGGGCTGGACTTGTCTATGTGCCTGTGACTGTGGGTGGGTTGAGTGTCGCCCGAGAGCAGCTCAGCTCCCCTCCCCTCACCCTCCTGGCAACAGCAGGCTGGTTGAGTCAAGCTGTCTCCTTGGGAAGGTAGAGGGGCCAGAGCACCCATAGGATCCTTCAGGCATTTGCTAAGCAATATGTCACCCCTGCTAAAAGCTCATTGGCTAAAGCAAGTCATGTGATCCAGCTCAAAGTCATGGAACAAAGTGTTATGCTCCTTGCGTGGAGCTGGTTGCTTGAGTAGTGAGTATTTCTGAACAATAATCTGTTGTAATGTAAATAACAGGCTCACAAGGTCATTGTGAAGATCACATGGAATAATTGATGTAAAGTATTTTTCAGAGTTACTGGAATCTACCCAGGACTCTAAAGGGGCAGCTGTTAATTCTACCTATCATCCTTTCCACAATGAGGCATGCCCATTGCCCATGTTATACAGTTAATGACTTCAAGTAAGAAGCCATTACCAAAGCATAAAAATAATCTTGGTGTGAAGTGGCTTAAAGCAGGTTCACAAATTTTTTGATACATGTCCATTCAGGAGGTGGAGTCTGATTTTCTTCCTCTTGAGTGAGGGTTGGACTTAGTGACTCATTGTAGAAGCCAATTTTGTTGTTGTTAGGTACCCTTGAGTTGGGTCCAAATCATAGCAACCCTATGTAAAGCAGAACAAAATCCTACCTGACATTGTGCCTGGCACTATGTCAGTGCTTCTCTGCTACTCATGGCTAGTTGTTTCAGGATTGTCTGGGGAATGGGCTGTCAGGTCCTTCTCCCACCTTTGAGGTGCAAGGGATCTAACTCAGGGTTTCAGAGTGCACTGATCTGAAGCATTTACCGATGAAGATCAAAGAACACAGCTTTCAGTATGGATTGTGCCTCAACATAAAGAAAACAAAAATTCTTACAACTAGGTCAGTAAGCAACTTCATGATAAATAAAAGAAAGATTGAAGTTGTCCAAGATTTTGCTTTACTTGGTTCTACAATCAACACTCATGGAAGCAGCAGTCAAAAAGTCAAAAGATGCAGTGCATTGGGAAAAGCTGTTGCAAAAGACTTTTTTAAAGTGTTGAAAGTAAAGATGTCACATTGAAGGTGAAGGCACACTTGATTCATGCTATAGTGTTTTCACTTGTATCATGCTTGTCAATGATGGATGTTGAATAGGGGAGACAGAAGAAGAAGTGAATTATGAAGAATTTTGAATTATGGTGCTGGAGACAAATATCGAATGTACCAGGGACTGCCAAAAGAACCAACAGATCCATCCTAGAAGTGCAATCAGAGTTCTTCTTGGAAGCAAGAATAGCTGTGTCTTACATATTTTGGATATGTAGTCAGGAGGGACCAATCCTTGGAGAAGGACATCTTGTTTGGGAGAGTGGTGGGTCAATGAAAGGAAGGAAGAGCCTCAAGTAGATGGATGGACACAGTGCCTGCAATAGTGAGCTTAAACATAAAAAAGATCATATGCCTGGCATAGAATCGGGGAGTGTTTCATTCTGTTGTACATACGGTTGCTATAAGTCAGACCCAACTGGATGGCACCTAAAAAAAACTGTGTGTGTGTGTGTGTGTGTGTGTGTGTGTATACACATATAAGTACTATATATACACACATATATACAAGTACACACACACACACACACACAGGGATGGGGAGGGAGGAGGGGAGAGAGAGAGGGAGAAAGAGAGAGAGAGAGAAAGAGAAAGAGAGGTATGTATAGTTGATGGCACCCCTGTATCACTTCTTCCTGCCTTCAAGGCAGATATGCTGCCTATAGATACAAGTGCCACCTTGTGACTAGAAGAGAAAGGTCAAGAGAACTGCAGAGGTACCTGTGTTGACATTGCTATTCAGAACCAATGTTATCTACCTCTGGATTTATATTTATGTGGGAAAAATTTACCAGAGTTGGCCTGGCTTTCTGTCACTTACATGTAAAAATGTTCTTTTTTTTTTTTTTTTTTTTTAACTACTAGGGGACTGAACCAAGGGTCTCATGCATACTTTGTGATTGCTCTGCCACTGTGCTGCACCTCCAGCCCCTTTTTCATTTTTTAAATTGAGACAGGGTCTCTCTAAGTGGTACAGGCTGCTCTGACCTCGAACCTGCTATCTTCCTGCCTCTACCTCTCTGGTCACTGGGATTATAAGCATGTGCCACCACACCCTACTAAAAATGTTCTTAACAAATATAGAACATGAGTGTAGCCAACTGAATAATGCTTCCTAAAACATCTATGTGCTAATATGTAGGACCTGCGAATGCACCTTATATAGCAAAAGGGGCTTTGCAAAAGTGACTAACTAAGGATCCTGCTATGGAGAAGTTATCCTGGATTCTGTGGGTGGGCACTAAATGCCTTTCTAGGTGGAGAACTGGATAAGGAGTGATGATGGAAACAGATTAGAGAGAGACAGCCACAAGCCCAGGAACATAGGCAGTCACCAAATGCTAGAAGTGGAAAGGAAAGAATTCTTCTCTGGAACTTCTGGAAGGAACCAGCCCTGCCCACATGCTTATCCCTGTGAAGCTTGGTTCAGGCATCTCATGTCCAGATCTGTAAGAGTACCTTTGTGTTGGTTTAATCCATTCCGTCTGTGACAATTGTTATTGTAGCAGTGAAGACTCACAGAGTAGGTGACAGATGCAGAAAGAATACTGGGTGCCTTGCCAGCGTGGAGTGGGGGATACTGATGTCCACTGGGGAGGTCAGGAGAGGCTTTCTTGGGGGAGTGATTGTTGAGCAAATATAAAAAGATGAGGCAACCATAGCTTGATGAAGAGCAAGGAGAGAAATAGCAAGAAATATTTACTTGATGCTTCATAGATGCTAATCACTACTGAAGATATTATTTCCATTGTGCAAATGAAAACAAAATGACAGGGTGTCTCCCCTCCCTTTTCTCTCCCTGTTCCCTCTTCCTCTCCCTCTCGCACCATCCTCTCCCTCCTTCTTCCCCTTCCTTTCCCTCCTCCTCCCTGTTGCTTCTCTTCCTCCTCCTACTTCCTCTTCGGCTTCGGCTTCCTCCTCTTGTTCTTTCTGTGAGTAACTTAAGAGCAAACAGTTGTGTTTCATTCACCAGTATCCACCTGAACTGTGTAGGCGCCTGGTACCTGTTGACATAAACTCCATATGAGATTCTGTGCTGAGCTCAATTTCACTGTGCGTTCATGTGTGCACACGCATGCTCACACATGCACACACGGTTTGAGGGGTCAGACCTTCTTTGCCTATGAAAAAATGGCCTCAGTCTTGTCAAATGCTTCAGGAGAGAAAAATACTTCTCCCTTGTCTCATCATCTGCTCAAAGGCAGATACAGAGTTTCTTCTGCCCCTGATTATCTTGTACAAAGGTCTTCATTAGGAAACAGTTGTAGGTTTCCTTGTCATTCTCCAGCTCTGCTATATATAAAAACGGATCATTTGTTGAGGCCGACTTCAAAGCAAGAGAGTTCCCTGAGTGAGAAATGGCTCCATCTTTTAATTCAGGCATAATCCTCTTAGAGACACAGCTCTCAGGGCTGGGGAATCCTTTTAGGATTCTTTGATCAAGGGAGCACTTTTGAGTTCAGTGGCTTCAGCTGTCCAAGCCCTAAAAATATCAGGGAACCCATTGACTATCTGGAAATGTCAATTTATCTCATTTTTGGTGAGAAAAGCATATGCATAGTGCACCAGTCCTCATTTTTCAGTTCAGGGGGAAAAATGGAATGCAGAAATAGCACTGTGCTGTACTTCCAAAGTAAGGGGGCGGCGGGGGGGCTACACCTTGCTGGTATGCCAAAAAATAACTTTTGGTGGCATTAAATTAAATGTGCATTTGTTTGTAGCATGCACACATTTTATAATAAATGTCAGGACAGAGCTTGGTACTCTCTTCATTAGCCATCTTGAGACATCTTCTGGTTGCGTGAGATGAAAGTTTCATTTTGGTCATTGTCTCTAATGCCTCTCGAACTCCCGATGACTTTTCTGTTTAACACAGAGAATTAGACAGTGTTCACTTCATACTGAAAAGCTGGCTCAGTCGGCCTCCACCACCCTTTCCCCCCATTCCCTTCTTATGCCTGCTTTTCTCTCGGTTTCTTACTCTGCTGCAACCTCTGATTCTTGCCGCTCTCTAACACACCAAGCACATTCCCACTGGGGAAACAGCCCACCTCATGCTCTGGGTCTGGAATATTCCCCCAGAAATCCATGCCGCTCAGTCCCTCACCCCCTTCTGATCTTTAGTTCCATGCTGCCTTTCCCATGAGGGTAGCTCTGTCCACCCTAGTTCAAGTGCTGCTATCATCATCCCATCTCTGGCATTCTGTCTTCCTGTTCTGCTTTATTTTATTTTCATATCACTTTTCAACACCCCACATGTTATATAGTGACTTGTTCATTCATGCCTCCCCCATGAGACTAGAAGCTTCATAAATGCAAGCATTTTTGTGAGGTTGGCTTACTGCCATATTCCCAGGATTTAGAACAGTGCCTGACAAATAGAAGATGCTCATTAAAATTTTTGTTCAGTGGGTGAATAAGAAAGCTGTTTTTTGACTTTTGCAAGTGTGAGTACTTCGTTAGAACTTAGTAACATTGGTCTGTTCTCTGGGTATTTTGCCTGCACCTTCCATGTCAGGCAAGTGACACAGCTGGGTTCATAGTTTTGGGTCCCAAATTCCTTTAGAATTCCACATTCTGATTCCCTAAATTATCTCCTGGGCTGTATAGTTCGTGGCATTATTTAACACACTTGGGATTATTCACAATCCAGATAAAATATGGATCTCATTGTGTTTTGAAGTGCATATTTTGAAACCCTATATTAATATATGTTTTCCACTTTTTTTTTCTGAGTTTTTCATGTATTGTCCACATTTTTCATGAACTGGAGAATGAAATTTGTTGACAAGAGGGCTGTGTGGTCTTTATTTTTTTTTTTTTTTCTGGCTTGACTTACATGTAACTGATGGATTCACCAATTAAATTTAGATTTGGACCGCACAGCAAGCACCATCTTGGAAGCTGGCATTCAGCAATGGGCTTGCCTATGGTCAAGCACAGGAGGTGCAGGTAGACACGCAGGGAATTCATTTGAAGAAACATAGCATCAGGAGAAAGCAGAATGGTGGAAAAATATTTAGGGAGGTAAAAAATCTGATGCCGGAGTTTGTGAATGACTTGGAAGGAGAAGAGTGTCATTCTAATTAAACAAACTTGGATGTATCTGCACTCCCCACACCCAATCTCAGTACAATGTCAGTTCATTTCTGTTGCTATGACAAAATACTGACAAAGTCCCAAGTGCTGTCCTATTTCAAGGACCCTGGGCCTCCATGCTTCGATCATTTCTTGGGGCTGCTGCTTCCCAACCAACTGTGGGAACCTCTGTGCTCAGGATCCGCACACTTCAGGGAACAAAGCAATTACTTGGGAGAGCTTTCAGCTTGCCCAGAAAGCTGGAGTCTAGGTGCTGTTGATTCAGGGCTATACCTGGGCTTCATTCCTATTACCTTGATTTGGTCATGGGAGCGTGGGAGGCTGGTCACATGCCCAGAGGCCTCTTATTGCCCTTCTATGCCCTTCAGTTGGCTGTGGGAAGATCTGGAGGCACCCAGTATCTAAACATAAAACTTTGGGAGTAGAGGCTTTTGTGAAGACTGGGAGGCCTTTGTCTTCCGTTTTGATTGCAGAGTGTTTTTACTTTGGTGGCTTTTGCACTGGTTCTGTTTTTTGATGCCTGGATTAAGAGGGGTTCTGCTCAGTTGGTAGTGTGCTGCTCTGTATGCTCTGAGGCCCTGGGTTCGATCCTCAGCTTCACAAAACTGGGAGAAGGATCAGGTAGCCCACTCCTGAAACGCTTGTGAAACAATCAGCCATCCAAAACTCTGAATGGCAGAGAAGCACTGACATAGTACTGGGCATGGCGCAGTGTTCTGTTGTACATAGGGTTGCTATGAATGGGATCCAACTTGATGGCACCTAACAACATCAACAACCAGCAAAACTTTCAAAGCCCAACACTAGCTTTCTTCTCCGTGCCTCTGCTCATGGGATTGGAGTCAGAGTTCAGGTTAGGGTAGACTCATGCCTCTAGACAAGCCTCCTTCTGTGTTACATTTTCTTAAGCCTATCCACCCCCAGCTGCTTTTCCCATTCTCTCTAATTTGGCAAGATTAGAGGGAGGTATTTTACAGAAGGGGAACCTGAGGCCCTTGAGAAATGAAGTGACCTCCTGGGGGCTTCAGGTGAGTGAATTATGTGGCTGGGGCAACAGCCGAGGACTTTCGATTCCCAGTGGTATTTGAATAGACAAACCTGAAAAAGTAGATTGGGCAAAAGCTTCAAGAACTGTGTGTACTCTGTGATACTAACAAACTTCAGCTTTTAGCAGGACTCACAGTGGTACTCACTAGACTTAGATTCTGGTGAGAAATTGGCATTAGTGAAATCTCAATATCTACCATGAAAAGAAAAGCAAAAAATCCATAACAGGCCCTGATGGACCATTAGATGTTAACAGGAATGATACAAATGCCCAACACAGCACATTACTGAACTAAGTGAGCTTGGCCCAGCCTGTCGCAATCTGTAACATCTCAATTGTCTTTGGCTATTCACATATATGTTGGATTAAGAGTAATAATAATGAAGATCAAGGAGGCAAGATTATAAGGTGAATGATAGAGTACCTTCACTCAGTAACCCAAGGAGTAAACTTGGACAAGTTACTGAAACTCTCTGAGCCTCTGTTTCTAATCTCTAAAATGGGACCATCCATATTCTGTTATTGTTATTGTTAGGTGCCATCGAGTTGGGTCCATCTCATAGTGACACTATGTACAACAGAAAAAAACACTACCAGATACTGTGCCATGCCTAGCACGATGCAGTGCTTCTCTGCTATTCATAGGATTTTCAATGGGTGATTGTTTTAGCAGTGGGCTACAAGGTCCTTCTCCCAAGCCTACAGCACCTGGTATTCCCAGGCCTTCTCCCATTCAAGGGCTAACTGATCCTGGCCCTGTTTAGCTTCCGAGATCAGATGGGATGGGATGCCAGGGAAGTATGGCTGCAGACATACTCTTACAGCATTGCTGACAAGACTAAAAGAGGCCATGATAGCTTCCTGTTGTGGCCTGCCTCTCCGTGGTCTCTGGGGGGATCCGATACCTTGCTCTATGTGGTGGGCTTTCTGTACTTCCTCTTGTGTGAACTGCCTGTTTACCTGTTCAGTCCAGTCTTCTTTTGAGTTGTTGGCCTGTGTGTCTCCGGATTAATTATTTTAGTCACATGTACCCAGATTGTCTCCCTATCTCTTTTTCTAAAACAATTGTATCAGATATCATTTGCATACCATACAATACAGTCATTATAAATGTACAATTCAAAGCTGTTTTATACATTTATAGAGCTGTGCAGCCATCATGACAGCCAGTGGAGGACTTTCCCACCAAACCCCAGTGTTGCCTTTGCCCATTTGTACTTTATTCATACTCTCCCTGCCCCAGCTATAGGCAAGCACTGATTTGGTTTCTGTCTCAATAAACTTGCCTATCAATGACATTATATGTCAGACAGAATCATGCAGCATGTGGTCTTTTCCATGTGGCTTCTTTCACTTTGCATAGCGGTCTTTTGGCTCATCTGTGCTGAAGCATGCATCAAGACTTTGTTGCTTTTTATTGTTGACTACTATTCTCTTGATGGGGCTTGGATTTAGCTCAGTTGGTAGAGCGCTGTGCTCCAGTCTCTGAGGTCCCAAGTTCAATTCCCAGCACTGCAAAAATGGGAGAAGGACCTGGCAATCCACTCCCAAGGCAATCCTGAAACAGCCATTGAAAACCCTATGAGGGTCACTATGAGTCGGATACTGACTTGACGGCACCTAACAACAACAACTATTCTCTTGTGGGGCTGGGGTTTAGCTCACTTGGTAGAATGCTGCTCTTCTCTTTCTGAGGTCCTGAGTTCAATCCTCAGTACTGCAAGAATCGGAGAAGGACGTGGCAATCCACTCCAGAAGCAATCCCAAAACAATCAGCCATGGAAAACCCTATGAATAGCAGAGAAGTGCTGACATAGTGCCAGGCATGGCATAGTGTCAGGGAGTGTTTCATTCTGTTGTGCACAGGGTCACTATGAGTTGGACCTGACTTGATAGCACCTAACAACAACAACAACAACAACAACAACAGTATTCCATTGTAGGGATATAGCACATGTGTGTTCTTTCTGATGTGCACTGTGAATGTGTGCAGACTCTGCCATGAAGTTCACTGCCACCATTACCCTCACTGTCGGATAAGTGGAACCATTGGCTCTCCCCACTTCAAGATTATTACCTCTATGGATAATGCCACTAGTCTTTGGGCCTTTCCCCTTTAACTGTGACAGAGAAGCTTCCAGTCCTCACCCCCACCCTGAAAGAATCTCTAACAACTTGGCTGGTAGGGGGACAATAAGCCAGCGATTGTGGTGATGATGATGGTTCTGGTGGCTGTGGTGGTGATAGTTGTGGTGAAGGTGGTAGTCATGATGGTGGTGGTGGTGGTGATGGTGATGGTGATGGTGGTCATGGTGGTGGTGGTCATGGTGGTGATGGTGGTTGTGGTGGTGGTGGTGGTGGTGGTGGTGGTGGTGGCAGTGGTGATGGTGATGGTGGGGATGGTGGTAGTGGTGAAAATTGTTCCAGTCCCAGGCCAGAATTCTGCAGTTTCACTGTGCTTGCCTGCCTGAAGTCCAGCAGTTTTACAAGCATAAACACTTCTCATATTGCTGTGTACTTTTGATGATTTTCAGAGGACTGAATGGTTGTCTTTGTCAGTTTTGTCTAGCTTTAGAGTTGCTTTTGGGGAGGGGATTTGTTGTTCTCCTAACTCAGCCGCAACTGGAAGCCCATCCTGCCTGCCAATCTCTTGACTGTCTTTTAACTTAGCTGTGGGATCTATGGGCTGAAGTTTAGCTCAGTTGGTAGAGGCTGCTCTGCACTTTATGAGCACCCAGGTTTGATCTGCAGCACTGCAAAAATGGGAGAAGGATCTGACAGCCCACTCCTGAAAACAATTCTGAAACAGCCGTTGAAAACCCTAAGAAAGTCTCTATGAGTTGGACCTGACGATGATACCTAACAACAATGACAACATGGGATCTGTAGTAAATTTATGATTTTAATTTTCATGTAGACATGTGTGTAGACATTTCTATCTTGGCACCTATGTGTTTTGTCTTGCTTAAGGAGATTCTTGATCCTGAGATCATTAACATATCCTCTTCTACTTTCCTAGAATATTTTTACAACTTTCTGATTTACATTTAGAGGGTCCTGGTTCATGTGAAATTGCTTTCTGGATGGGTGGTACACATTTATAATTCTACCAGAAAATTATTGGAATTTTTAAAAGAGTATCTTAGCCAGTGTTAAAATTTGCATCTATTTCTTCACCATTAAAATTTATCTTGTTTTATGTGTCATGTTATTTGCCAAATATTTCTTATTATACATGGGTGACATTGAGCCTTCATTTGTCATATTTGCTGCAAGTATTCCACCAATCAGCTATTAAGCTATTAATTAAATAACTATTTTCTATAATAGCAATATAAAACCACTTTAGAAAAGTGCGAAAATAAAAGTAATAGAAAAAATGTAAAGTATGCCTTCATTTAGAGCTTAATAGTTCTGATTTTTCTAGTTACCAGATAGGTATACATTTACACAAAAAGATCACCAAGTGTATAGTGTTTTTCCTTATTGTTTCACAAACTTCTCTTGGACATTTCATCCCCAAGATAATTTTCTTTTCTTTTTTCTCTCTGGTACTGGAGGTTGAACCCGGGCCCCTATGCTGGCATGCTTTGCAAGTGCTGTACCACTGGGCTATACCTACAGCCCAATTTTTTTTACTTTTTCTGAGACAGGGTCTTGCTAAATTACACTGACTGCTTCTGGTCTCAAACTTGTGATCCTCCTGCCTTTGCCTTCCAAGTTGCTGGGATTACAGACATGCGCCACTGCGCCTGGCTCCCCAAGATAATTTTCATGATCAAAAAATATTCTGTTGGATGGGTATATTATTTAATTTGCATCCTCCGGTGAGTAGGTTCTTTGCAATAGTTTATTTTTGGATGGTGGTGGTGGCGATACTGGTGGTATAACACTCTAAAGAATAAACCTGTAGCTACATCACTATGGATATCTTATTTTATGCTTTGCCAGAGAGCAGATTGATTTCTGAAGTTTTTGATACAGATTGACAAATTGCCCTCCAGAAAACTTACTCCAATTTACATTCTAAGAGGTGGTATGTAAAAGTAACATTCTCCTAGAAATAGCAAAGATTATCACTTTAAGAGAATCTGCACATTTGAGAAGCAAAACTGTATCTTTTCAATGTGTTTAGAATACATTCATAAATTTACATATTTTTATAAAAGGCATATGAATATATACGCATGTGTGTATGCACATGCACATCTATATACTTATGTGCAAGTATATGTAAATATATACATCCACATTTCTAAGTGGCAAATATTTGTTCACTAATGAGGTTGGACATTTTTCAGATGAAGCAATTACATTTCTTTTATGAATTACCTCATCACATAAGCTGCCCAATTTTTAAATTATAAATCCTTACTTATTACTTTACAGATATGAGACTATGCTGCTGTGTAGTCTCCTTTTCTCAGTTTAGACCCATGTCCTTAATATTTCATGCCAGTAATATGATTTTTATATTAGTATAAATGAGAAGGTACTATTTTACTTCCTATCGTTATTCCCTCCCTAATTATGTTGATTGGTTGGAAAAATCAATCAAGAGGTCCCCAGTTCTTCACTGTCCCTCCCATCTGTGCCCTTTGCGGGATGGCTCTGCAGCTCCACTAGGAGTGATAGACTCTGTGGGACCCTAGACGAGCTGTGCGGAGAGGATGGGGTGGAAGGGAGGCTGTGTGGTGAGAGGTTCTTTAGGTTTGCTGTCTCCCCGAAGCCTGCTGCTGTCCTGTGAACAAGCCCACGCTAGCCTGTTGGGTGATGAAAGACACTGGATCTTATCACCCCATTGCCTTAGCAAATGACAAGTCAATTGCAGACTAGTAATGGAGGGAATCCTTGACAACCAGGCTCACATGACCTGCCAGATGACCACAGCCACATGAACAAAACAGGCTGAGATCAGCTCTCAGCAGCCATTCAGCCACCCACTCAGGAATAGTACACAGAGGTTGTTTTCAGCCACCAAGCCTTGGGTGGTTTGTAATACAGCAACAGATACATATTATTTTTCAGTACAACGTGGGAGGGGAATCCAGGGCCTCATGCATACCTTGTAAGCATTCTAACACTGAGCCGCACCCCCATCCTTCTTTTTCTTTTTCTTTTTAATCTTGAGACAAGGCCTCACTTATTTACACAGGCTTCCCTTGGCCTCAAACTTGAGATCTTCCTGCCTCTGCCTCCTGAGTTGCTGGGATTATAGGAGTGCACCACTGTGCCCGGATCACATACATATTTTTTTAAGGAAGTGAGATGATACAGAATCTGATTTTTTTTTTTACTGTGCCGATGATTGTGATTTTATATGGCTTATACCTTTCAGCGGTTATTTTTATATTATTTTTTATTTATACCCATATGGGAGTTTTCAATATTCACTACTCATCATTTTATACGATGTGCTAATGTTTGAATTTATTTTAATTTACCCTTTGTCTTGTTATTCTGCACATTGAGGAGAAAAAAACTATGAGGCAGTATTATCTTAAAATGTTTCTTTTATGGTTGCCATTTATTTTTAATTGCACTATAATTTGTACAAGAGAGAAAAGGAGTATTTTCTCTTGGTTCATAACTCCATGAGAATATGGACGGTCTCAAATTGGTTGAGATAATTATAACAACTTTAGTACATTCATAGTGGTTCTGTGATGAATAAAATTCAGGTACCTAAAACAAAAACACAATAAGTAAATAAGTATTTCTCACTATAAAAAAGTCATTATTGTCTCAAGTTTAATGTTATATAACAAAGAACAACTAAATTTAAAGTACAATATTATATCAGAGCTTAAGTAAACAAACTAGCCAACATTCCATTTTTCCTTTATAACCAACATACTTCTGACAGGAAAGGACTTTTTACTCTTTTCTTTTTTTTGTACAGTATGGGGTTGAACCCAGGCCTCATACATGCTAGGCAAGCACTCCACCACTTAGCTGCACCCCAGCTCCTTTTTAAATTTTTAGTTTGAGACAGGGTCTGACTAAGTTGCACAGGCTGGCTTTGGCCTTCAACTTGCAATCCTTCTGCCTCAGCCTCCCAAATTGATGGGATTGCAGGCCTGTGCCATGGGGACCGGCTAAACATGAATGAGGAAAAGACTTTTACCCCATAAGATATTCACCATCTTATGTTTAATGCATCTGATCCAGCTCCAGCTTTTGTCTTTGTTTATGTTGTGGGATGTAACAGTTTGCACAGGTACATCATATTCACACAGCTTTGTATCGATAACCTGAGCTTTATAGACTCTCAAGCTTCTTTGTGAAGTTTTAAATTTGATTTTAATCATTTAAAAGGTGGGACTTATAGCTTCATATTTCCCTAATATCATAAACCAATGTTAAAATTTACATTACTACTTGTCTATAATCTAATCATTTTCTGATGCCCAGACTGTTTGGCTGGGTATAATATTCTCCACTTACTCATTTTTCCCCCTATCAAAACACTAATAACATGGACATAATACAGTTTTTTTCTGGCGTGTGTTGTTAGAAAGCCAATATGGTTTTTCTTCCTTTGGAGGTAACTAGAGTTTTCTGCCTGGATACTCTTAATAGTCTTCTATCCTTGCATTTAAAAGACAAAGCAAACAACAACAATAAAATATGCTATGTCTAGGTGTTGCTTCCTGTGTGTTAATTTGCCTCCCTTCTCATTTGCAGAATCGGTTGTTTGGCTTCATTGCATTTTACTTCTCTTTCATTTGCTCAGGGTTTCCTGCAACATCGATTATCCAGATGTTGGAGCTGGATCTTTGCCATTTGTTTTTCTTACCTAGCAACTTCCCTTTCAACATCTCTTTGCTCTTTTACTTGGCATTCTGGGAGAATCTCACCAAGTTCTCTCAGTTCTTTTTTTTTTTTAATGTTGATTTTAGTCTTCACTGTTTTGAGCACTATTTTATATGTTTGGTCTTATTTTCCTTACCGATGTCAGGAACCATTACAACTCTCCAGGTCATCTGATCTGGTTGGCATGTCTTATGTGAGAACTCAGCATATTGCAGGGAATGGCAGGAGGTGGTGAGAAACCAGGTATTAAGCCAACTACCATAGTAGGCAACTGAAGCTAAATCCTGCATGGAAACTAGGAAGGGTGTAAATCCATCCTCCAAATTTCTCACCCAAGGTGTGAGAAACCAGAGGCATTTATACTCCACACCTGCCAACTTCCAGTGACAGGTTCTCTGCAGGGCATTTAATCTCCTTGACCCCTGAAGCTTCCCAGGATCTCAGGTGAATGGAATTCTGGCAACCTGAGGGCAAACCTCTGAGAGATGTGGATGTTGATCTGTGTAAATCAGGATGGTGTGCACAGAAATTTTTTCTTTTCTTTTCCCTTCCCTTTTCTTTTCCCTTCCTTTCCCTTCTCTTCTCTTCTCTTCTCTTCTGTTCTCTTCTCTTCCCTTCCCTTCCCTTTCCTTTTCTTTTCTTTTCTTTTCAAATCAAGGGCCTCACGCATACTTTTGCAAGTGCTCTATTACTGAGCTATACCCCCAGCTCCTTTTAAAAATTTTTTGAGACAGGTAGTCTTGCTAAGTTTTGCAGGCTGCCCCTGGTCTCAAACCTGAGATCCTCTTGCGTCAGTGTCCCGCAACTGAGGCAAGAGATCCTCTTGCCTCAGTTGCTGGGATTAAAGGTATGTGCCACTGTACCTGTCTTCATAGGGTTTTTGATGGCTGATTGTTCAGGATTGATTAGAGAGTAGGCTGCCAGGTCCTTCTCCTGTTTTTTGCTGTGCTAGGGATCAAACCCAGGGCCTCAGCATGCAAAGCAAGCACTCTACCAACTAAGCTAAACCCCAGGTATGACAAAAGGGTAATTTTGAGGATGTTTTATGACATAAACATGGTGGTATCTAATATCTAATAAATGCTCAATGTTTTAGGAATTCAGCTGTGAATTTACCCTTGAGTGCTTCTTTGGCTGTATCTCTTAATTTTATGATGTAGTGTTTTTATAATGTTCTAAATTACATGTATGTGCTTCCTGTCTTCCTTTGGACTACTTTGTAGGGCTGCCCAGCTGTCAGATCCCCAGAAGAAGAAAGAAAAGTATAATAATAATAAGGAAAACCCCAAACAAGAGCTTGTAATTGTTGTGTGTCTTGAGTTTCAAAGTGTTTTCCTCTTAAACATAAATTCTTTCCTATCCCAGAGTAACCCTGTGAAGTTCCATGGATGAAGCAAATTATGCTCAGAGAGGCTAAATGCTTTATATGAGATCACACGGGAAGATGTAACAGAATCAGAACTTGAGCCCAGGCCCTTCTGACTACTGTGTTGGGGCTTTCCCACAGCCCTCTGTGTGGTAGACAGAATAATGGCCCCCAACAATATCCACATCCTAGTCCCCTGAACCTGTGAAGATGGGACTTTGCTGATATGATTGAGGATTGTTAGATGGGGCACCCAGGGAGGCCTAATGGAATCACAAGGGTCTTTATAAGAGGAAGGCAGGGACATTAGAGTAGGATGGTGGATGACGAAGGTAGGAAGGAAAATGAGAAAGAGAGATGAGGCTCTCAAGATGCAAAGAAGCCCCGCTACTTGCTGGTGAGGGAGGAAGGGGCACTGAGGTGTGCAGGCTGCCTCCCAAACCTGGGCAAGGCTCAGCACATCATCTCCCCCACAGCCTCCAGAAGATACTGCCCTGTCCATATCTTGCATGTAGCTCCTCCACTCACATTTGGACTTCTGATCTCCACAGCCATGAGGGCTAAGTTTCCATTCCTTTGTGGCAGTGCCCCAGGCACCTGAGATGCTTTGGAATGGTTAACTGATTTGTACACTTAGGTATGTGCTTTGGGCATTTAAGATTTGTATATCCATTTTACCTGCAGGGGGCCATTCTGAGAAGGACATGCAGTGACCAAGGCAGAGTCTGGCCCCTGATCTCAGAGTCTGGGTGCAAAAGCACCAACAGGCAGCCACCTCTGTGGGTCAAGTGGAGGTGAACTCAGGCACCCTTGGGGTACAGATCGAGGTTTGGAAGATGTTTCCTGACTGTGCAGCAGGAGCATCATGGAGTGGGAGATGGTGACAGATGACAGCACCTCTCCTTCCCCCTCCTCCTAGGGGCCCCCTCTGGCCCCTTCCCCATGTGCTCTGGGCACTGGGTCCTCTCAGCAGAAAACGGCACCCACGTCAGCATGGACCAGCAGGTGGCTTGGCTCCAGGGGGCCTCAGCCTGCTGATTCATAAGCACCAAATGTCGATAAAAATAATCAAAAGAAACCAGTAGCCCATAAACAGTACCAACCCCTGGAGTGGGGGATCAGGGGTGAGAGGGTATGGGTGACGGAGAGTCGAACCCTTAGACAAACCCTGATGTGAAGTATGTCTTCTAGCTTTGTACCAGTGGCTGGCTGAAGGATCAGGACTGTGGTGGTTCAGTTTTATGTTTTGACAGGAAGGCCTTATTCTTTCCCTCTTGACAACTCCCTGTGCCCATGTCTTCTCTCCTGGGTTCAGGCCCCAGGAGGTTTTGGTTTTTCCTGGGGAGCTGGGGAGTGCACATTTTGTCATGTTGTGGACATGCACATCCCTTATGCCATGACTCTCACACTAGAATCCAAATTTTCTCTACTTTTCCCATGGCAATAAGATGCACATAGAAAACATTTTGGTATTCAGCCCATGTATAAGATCAACTCTTTTGGAACTGTAGTTAGCTAGCTAGCTTGCCTTTCTTTCCTTCCTTCCTTCCTTCCTTCCTTCTTTCCTTCCTTTTTCCTTCCTTTCTTGTATTGGTGTGTTTAACCCCAGGGCCTCAGCATGCTAGGCAAGTGCTACTGAGCCACACCCCCAGCTCCTTTATTATTTTTATTTTGAGTCAGGGTCTCTCTTAAGTTGCGCAGGCTGCCTCTGGCCTCAAACTTGCAATCCTCCTACCTTGGCCTCTTGAGTCTGTGGGATCAGAGGCATGTGCCACCACTCCTGGCCTGAAACTGTATTAAGAATAAACTCCTGTCAACACTGGGAAAAGATAACAAAGATTTAGATGTGGGCTTGGCACGCATAGTGTTTCTTTTAACATCCTCACCTGGTTTAATTAACCAAGTTAACTAGTAATGTCTTCCTGCATATGCCGTGTGGACAGAGACTACCAGCCAAAGGCTGGATATGCTTATGTATTCCCTGGCATTTTAGCAAATTATCTCCCTTCATTATTTATACCTTATTTATATAGCACATCCTGTGTGCCAGACATTCCTTTCAAGCACTTAAAGATATTAACTCATTTAATCTTCATAACAATCCAACGCGGCAGGTACTGTTATTATGGAACACTGAGGCACAGAGATTAATCAATTTCCCAGGATGTCACTGCAGGGAAGATTTGCTTCCTCTGTGCCTGTGGCCTTTTCACCTCGGCTCAGGGTTAGAAGTCACATCTCTCGCACCCGGGTCTTCTGGCTGCTCAGAAACCTCTGTGGACCCAGGCTGGCCTGGCCCCACACTCTGCCAGCATGGGATTCTGTCTGCTCCCTTGGTTGTGGCCTTTGCAGCCTCGTGAGGCCAGAGTGAGGAGGGGAAGGGGCTCTAACCGTGCAGGGTACTTGCCCAGGGCCACTAGGCCTTGTGCCAGCCACAGGGTGGGAAAAGCTCCAGCGTCCTGAGCCTGACATCACCTGCCGATGTGCCCAGCCCCAGCAGCTGTGCCAGGCCCTGTCTTGGGAACTGAGGAGGGGTGACCAGTGCAGAAAGGGATTAAGACTTGCTGCATCCATGCTGAATGCCACCTAATCCCTCCATGACCCCTGAGTTGGGGGCAAATGCGCCTGTGTTCTCCCAACAGCCTCTTTGAAGCCTCACCTTGACCTCTTGGAGAAGCAGCCCCTGGGCAAGGCAGGGCATCCTCTAGGGATGAGGTCCCTGGAATGCAGCCTGGAGGTCTGGCCTCTGTGGCTGTGCCTTGGTGCAAGCAGGCCCCCACGTGGAGTCTGTGCCCCCCACAGAGAACTGATTGATCTTTTAAGTTCAGGGTGGTGGCGGAGTCATTTTCTTGCTTCTTTTCAATACAGTGAGAGTCGGGCCAGTGCAAAGCACAGGGCGTCCTGAGACGAACAAGCCTGGGTTCCTGCCTCATCCAGCCATCTCCTGGGAGAAGCAGATAAATGAACAGTTACCTCCAGGAGTGAGAAATGCTTTGACAGTAGTAAACAAAAGGGGAAGGCAAGGTGGGCCACAGTCATCAGAGAAGGTCTTTTAGAAGCTGAAGTCTGTGCTGAGTCCTAAGGGATGAATGAGGGCTACCTATGCAGAGGAAACTAGAGGGACTGGTAAGGCACTGGGAACCACACATGCAAAAGTATGATCAAGAGAGAAAACATTATTGCATATTGCTGAATGAGATACTTGATCATGCTAAGATTAAAGGATGTCAAATCAAATGGATGTTGTGATGTGAGGAAGTGATGTTTGGTGCTGCAGCAGCCACCTTGTGACCATGCGGACATGAACCTGAGGATTTTAGGTGATGCTTTTGGGATGTTTGGTTAAGTATGAGGTATCTTTAGAATGTAAGTTCCCTTTTGTTACCTTTGGATCAAAAGATATTAACTGATACAGCTATGGTAAAGAATTTGGTCTTTATGAGAAATAGGAAAAGCTAAATATTTTTTTAAGCTGTTGTTGTCTCTAGACATGCCCATTTTGGTATCTGCGTTTGTGTGTGTGTGTGTGTCTGTGTGTGTGTATGCATGCACATGAGTTTGTATGTTTCCAACATTATACACTCCAGTGTGTCTCTGTTTTATCAGTCTGGATAAATATCAGTCCAGATGGAAGGATGGCTGCAGACGGGTCTCTGCCCCCTGCCGCCTCCCTGAACACAAACCTTCCGAGCAGCCTCCTCCTAACGAGCCACGCTCACACAAACGTGCACACGCCTCACGGCTTTGGAAAACTTTTAAAGTTCATCATTATTTATAAAGTGAATACTTATAATGAAAAGGTTTCCCTTTGATGTGGAGTGTATTCGGAGCCTGGGTGACCTATATTGCCGACGTACTCTGTGTACGAGGTGAGGCAGGGACTGGCTGGGGAATTACCCGTGTTTAATGAACACTAAAATTAGAATTTGACTGAAATCCATGGAAATGGCTCGACAGCAAGTTCGAGATGCCCCTGGGGAGCTGTGGGCAGCTCAAATTTACCCACAGGCATTTTTGAAAATGTTTTTTTTTTTTTTTCTTTTTTGAATCAGCACAGTTGACTCTTTTGAGCTGAGAATGCTACTTCCCGTCAAAGGCTCCTTGCCCCCTCTTCACCCACAGGCCCCACACTGGCGTGTGGGGACTGCTGAGCACCTCCGCGAGCCTTTGTCATGGTGGTCATGCCCAGAGGAGCACAGAGCAGGAGGCTGGCTATGTCCCTGTCCCCTATTCCCTGTGCCTGTGTGCCCCGTGGGAAGTTCTAAGAATAATCACAGCATCAACAGTGGCTGCATAGCCCCTGAAAATGACCCTGGGTAGCCCTGTGAGCAGTCCCCCAAAAGGAGGTCTTGGGGTGAATGTTGATGGTCTAAAAGGCTCAGTAGAAATTGAGCGTTGTACTGCGCAGTGTCAGGGCAGAGCTCCCACATGAGTGAGCTGAGTTTGGTGACCATCTCTCCAAACCTAGGACCCACAGACAAAGAAAATAATCTAACAAATGGGAAGAGGGACACCCCGGAGGTGTGGCCTCCCTCCTGCTGGCTGGTCTCCTGGAGGCCTATGTGGGGGAGCAGCCAGGACACAGGGCAGGGTGGCATTTAGAAGTGCTTTGGGCCAGCTTTACTTGCCCTGGTTTGCACACCTGCTCTCTCTAGTTGTGTTGGAATGACCTGGGAACACTTTTATGCATTTGTAGAGTTGTAAAATTTTGTTTTTGCACTAAGTTATAAGAGCATTTATAAAAGCAATTGTTTTAATATATTAAGAAGGGAAAATGTACATATTAAAACATAAGTAACCACTCTCAACCTTCTCCCCTCTCATAGTGGGGCACCGGTGTTAGCATTTTGATATGTGGCTTCCGATTGCTTTTTCTCTCCCCATGTGAACATGCAAACGGGAGCATGTCTATACGCACGTATCTCCATAGAATTTTAATGAGATGGTGCGCTGTGTTTGTCACTTTGCCTTTTTACTTAATAGTACATGAAAAGTGTCTCTTCTTACTCGTATGCATTACCTAATCCATAACAGTTCTGTAATAGTCCATGATATGGATTCATCAGAACGTCTCTGCCTTCTTTATTGATCCCCTTGTCCACTTTTTCAGAATGTATCTGTATGTAACTTCTCTTCTCCTCTGGCATGACAACCCTGCCCTGGAGGGCTGATCCATACTCAGATTACCCTGCTCCGTTCCTGGAAATTCATATGCAGTCAATCCAGGTAGGGACTGGGAATTGGCATTTTTAAAGGTTCCAGGCATGGATGACTCTGCTGAGCCCAAGACTGGACAGTGAGTAGCTCTGCTCTGGCCCAAATCCACTCAGCTCCTGGGTCGTCGTCTCACTTCTGGCGTTGCCCCCACTGTGCAGTCCCTATTCCAGGCTCCTCCTGGTTCAGCTAGAACCACCCTTTGGAAACAAAATGCATTGAGCTTATCGCTGATAGTGGCTAAAACCTCTCTGGTGTCATCTCATTGTTCATGGGATGATGTCCCAGGCCCTGCCCCTCTGACTGCACTCCCTCAAGGTTCATTCCTTAGCTTTCTACCCTTGAGCTACCATTGCCTTCTTTAGGTCTCCTATTTACCATATTCCCTACAGCCTCAGGGCCTTTGCACACGCAGTACTTGCTTCCTCTTGTGTCTTCCCCTGTCCTCTCCCCAACTTAGTGCTTTGCCCACAGTGAACACTCAAAAAATAACTGAAATATTGATTGAGTGAACAAGGCAGACCCAGCCATTTTATGGACTTTGCACTCTACAATGTTTTGATGGACTTTTTAGGGCAGCTAGGCTGTATAAACACTACCTATTTGGTTTGTTCATGTTCTCCAAGGTCCAATTGAAGCCATTTGTGCTTTCCAGGAAAGGGGATAGAATGGTGCTACTCTGAGCTGCTCTCAAAAGTGTAATAATTATTTCCAGAGAGAAAGTCATCAGGGGTCTGCTGTGGTCTATGTTGCTCATCCTTGAGCCCAGGCTGTCACTGTTGCTGTTTAGTGCCATTGAGTCAGCTCTGACTCAGTCAGCCCTCATAAGGTTTTCAGCAGGCTGTGTGCTGTTGGAAGTCTTTGCTGGTCACAGCCAGAAAGCACTGGTTCTAGTGATTGAGCCACAGCTACTGTGGATGTGACTCTCTATGTGTCCGCAGGACTTTGCATCTGTAGTCCCTGCCCTGGGCCTTCTGCTCCATCAGTCTTCAGCACACCCCATCTGGCTCCTCAGTAATCTATCCATCCAGGCCTTCTGGGCATTAAAACCTGTCTGAAAGGGGTGGATAGGAAACACCCTCTTCACAACCAAACTAGAACTCACTTACCGCATCCAAACGAATCCCCATCCTATAGGAGAGTAGGCTCACCCACCCATCAAGGGCCAACTTTGGAAGCAAGTCCTCAGGCAGAGGAATCACCAGTGATGCACAAAGCCAGCTCAGGAGTCTTTCTCCTCACCTGCTCTTATGGCACACAGGTGTTGATTTCTTGAATGTCTTTTTTGCTCATTGGATTGTAAACTATTTAAGGAAATAAATCATTATTATTGGCTTGCCTTTTCTTCCCCTGTATGTCCTCAGTTCCTTGCCCAGTGCCCGGCCCACAGAAGATACTCATACAATGTACACTGTGTGCAGGAACTGATCCTTCCTTTTCTAGCCTTCCGATCCGCTGGTCCGTCACATACACCATAAGCTGCAGGTTCACCTGGTTATGTTCTTTCGATCGTACAAACTCTTTCAAAAGTCTCTCCCTTTTCCTGGAATTCACTCCTGAAATTTCATCTCCTTCCTGCTCTTGGCTGTTGGTCATGAAAACATCTCCCTACCCACTAAACCCCAGCCCTATTGCCACCGGCTTGAAGGTGGAGTTAGCCCTCACTACATTGAATAAGGGCTGGGGTTTAGCTCAGTTGGTAGAGCGCTGCTTTGCACGCTCTTCAGGCCCTAGGTTCTGTCCTCAGCACCACAAAAAATGGGAGAAGGACCTGGCAGTCCATTCCTGAAACAATCCTGAAACAATCAGCCTTTGAAAACCCTATGGATTGCAGAAATGCACTGACACGGTGCTGGTCATGGCACAGTGTTGGGGAGTGTTTCGTTCTGTTGTACTTAGGGTCACTATTTATTGGATCCGACTCAAGGGCACCTAGCGGCATCTAGCAATGAGCATTGAATATGGTTCCCAAGCCCCAGGCTGGATTTGCATTCTGGTTCCTCCCACTGAACTTCCATAGTCCATCCCAACCTTAGACATTCCGCTCGGACGTGTTAACCAGGGGCCTGTATGCTGCTATTTTAAATAGCAAAAAATTAAGTGGCCTTATCCATCAACCCAAAATTCTTAACTGATTTCTCAAATCATAGGTAAGATGAGGCAAGACACCTGTGTATGGAACAAGCTGTTTTGTGAGAAGGTTGTTGTTGTTGTTAGGTGCCATCGAGTCTGTATCCGACTCGTAGTGACCCTCATAGGGTTTTCAATGGCTGACTGTCTTGGGATTGCCTTGGGAGTGGATTGCCAGGTCCTTCTCCAATTTTTGCAGTGCTGGGAATTGAACTCAGGACCTCAGAGACTATAGCGCAGCACTCTACCAACTGAGCTAAATCCCAGCCAGTGAGAAGATTAAACATTTAAAATCGTGTTTGCGGAGCACCAGACACTTAACGTAGATCAGCTGCCTGCCTTTCCTGTGGCGGTGCTGTAAGTTCTTCTCACCTCCGACCACTTCGGAGACTTGAGTCCTGTTAGTGACGCTCAGCTTTAAAATATCTGCTGTCCTACTTATTTTATTTGGAAGGTCACTCAATTCTTTATTTGTTGTTGTTGTTAGGTATCATCAAGTTGGTGTCCGATTCATAGCAACCCTATGTCCAACAGGTGAAACACTATTGTCAGTGCTTCTCTGCTAGTCATAGGGTTTTCAATGGTGGATTGATTTTTGGGAGTGGGCTGCTGGGTCCTTCTCCCAAACCCTACAGCACCTGGTGTTCCCAGGTAGTCTCCCATCCAAGTACTAACCAGGCCAGACCCTGCTTAGCTTCCGCAATCTGACAGAATCAGATGCCACAGGGCCACGGCTGCAGGCATCTTTATTTGTACATTGTCTTCAATATATACCATTCTGAGCAATGGGGACATTAACATGTTTTTCTTTCTAAACATTGGTGGAAAAATGTTATGTTGGGAAACACTTGCCTTCTATGAAGTTTGCATATTAAAAACCATCGGTGTTCTGCTAGAAAAAGGTTAACTAGGGAAATGTTCTCTTTGGAAGAAAAAAAAAAAAATATATATATATATATGTTTTTCCCTAAACCTCACAAATCAATAAAACCACCTGGAGAACTTTCTTTTTTAAATGATTCATAGGCTCTTCCTAGAGATTCAGATTCAATAGGTCTGGGGACCTAGGGATGGGGCCCTGAAATTCATGCCCTGCTGTTTCACAGGAATAATCAATTCCAGAGTCATTTGATGAGGTGATGGCTCTGCCCACTGGCTCATGAGTGTCTCGGCAACAGGCATTTTTGGTTTCCTTATGCTTGTGTGTCTGGACCGGAGCAGCTGTAGGAGCGAGGGAACAGGAGCCAGGCGTGCAGCAGGCCCTCCGTACCTGCTGAATGTGTGTGGAGCCCCACAGACCTCGCCGTGGCCACCGTGGAGCCAGGTGTTGGAAGAATCATTTGAAGGTGTTTCCAGGCGAGGGAGCTAGGACAGCATTTTCCACAAAACATTCTTTTTCCCTTTGTCTTACCTGAGTCGGGCAGGCTGGGCCGTTTTGCAAGACCAAGAGTTTCTGGAAGCATCTGAGAGCGCAGTGAAGCTTGATCCTTGTTCTAATTGCTGTTGTCATCTGGTCCTCACATCCTCCTATCTGCCCCGGGGCCAGGTCAAGCTGCCCCTCCCTAAGCTCTCACCTCCAAGGGAGCTTCCTGCCCTTGACCTTGGCGTCCCTCAGATCATACCTCACTTTACCTCTCCGGCAATTCAGGGTCGCCTGCAGGGCTCTCAGCTCTCATTTCATTTTCGCTAAATCCTTTGGGGGCTTCTATTTTTGTCCTTGTGTTTGAGGAGTCCAGGCTGTTTCAGATGAGGCCTTTGCTGTGTAGCAGCTCTTCTTGCAGGGACAGAAACTGCTGTCCCCAGGTGGCCACCTTGTAGCATTTGCCTGGAAGCATCCGGGAGAATATCTCCTTCTCTCCTGTCATAAACATGCGACAGTACAGGAAAACCTTTGTCAAGCAGGTAATGGGGGGACAGCTGATTTGTGTATTTCTGAAATTGCCCGCTTCTTCTGCATTGATTCGTCTCCTCTTATCCAGAGCTCATTTTTTGCCATCCTTTCTGCCTAACAGTTCACTTTTACTCCAGTAATATGATGTCCCTGCAGAAAGATTTGGAAACCTTTTGAGATCAGGAGTTTGCATCATCTCTCTGTGACATGCACAGCCCAGTGACTGAAATCCACCATTCTCTAAAGGCACTGCCATCTGTGCTTAGCAATTCAGAACACAAACAATGGAAATGCCTGCAGTTGCTTGTTGTTCAAAACATCTCAGTGTTGCCTACTTAGAGTTAGACATAAGCAGCACTGTCTGCTGTTACATCCTGCAGACAGGCCGTTCAAGGTGTGAAGGCCCTGAGAGGCTGACCTGCTGTCTGTCTCCACAGTGAGGTCACCTCACCCTGCCTTCCTCCTGAGAAACAGAGGAGTCCGTTTGGACAAAACCCTGGGCACAGAGGAAAGAACTGCCAGCACTGGTCCCGCCCTCTTGCAGGTCAAACTAAATCTGCAACAATCAACAACCGCCAGCCATTCCTTCTGCCTGCAGTGCTCTGTCCCATCCTCTTAGCCTGAAGAAGTTCCACTTGTTTTTCATTTGCCTGAAGAAGTTCCACTTGCTTTGATGTCACCTCCTCCAAGTAGCCTATCCTGACTTCCCTGCCCTTTGGGCCAGTACCAGGGGCCCTGTCTCTGTATTGCCATGGCCCCATTCTTCCCCCTGTGCTTGTTCTTCTTGTTAGGTGCACTGGAATCGGGTCCATCTCATAGCGACCCTATGTATAACAGAACAAAACACTCCTGGACGCTGTGCCATGCCTGGCAGTATGTCAGTGCTTCTCTGCTATTCATAGGGTTTTCAGTGGCTGAGTGTTTCAGGAGTGGGCTTCAAGTCCTTCTCCCAAGCCTACAGCACCTTTATTCCCAGGTGGTCTCCTATCCAAGTACTAACCAGACTTGACCCTGCTTAGCTTCCGAGATCAGACAGGATTGGAAGCCAGGGTGGTACGGCTGTAGATGCCCACTCTGCAGAACGTCATTATCTTCGGTAGGTAGTGGGGATCCATGTGCTGGGCATGGGGACGGCACTGCCCAAATCTCCCTTTGAGAAAGGACTTGGTGCCTGGCTGCAGGGTCACATGGAGGCAGCCCCAGGCGGGCCTCTTCCCTGCTGCACTAAGTGGCTGAGTCAGCTCACTGGGGCAGCCCTGACCCAGTGACTGAGCAAGGCAGGCTGAGGAGCCTCTGCAGCTTCGGTGGGGTGGGGATAGTTCTGACAGGCGAGGCTCAGCCTAGGGAGCCAGGCCAGGTGTGCTGAGGCTCCATGAAGCCTGTTCCCAGCCCAGCCACTCCCTGCCCACCCCTGCTCCTGCCCTGCCTTCCATAGAACGTGAGCCCTAATCCACATCTCACATGTCAAACTGTATCTCGGCATCTGTTCCTGGTAGACCTGCCCCACGGCATCTTGTGAACTGTCTGCCTGCCTCAGTGAGGACCAAAGGGTCTCATTCACGACTGTCCCCTAGCACCTGTCACACATCAGAGAGCAAATATTTGTCAATGGAGCTATGGATAAATGAATGAATGAATGTGTTTGCATGACCCCAGAGGGGGCTCAGATGCTTGCTTTTCCCTGGACCTCAGGCCAGCTGCCCCTCTCTGTCTATCACCCCCACACCCCACAGCCTGTCAGGCTCTTCTGCCTCAGAGAACTGCATGTTAATTGTATCTCCTCCTTTTTGTTCTCAATTCCTGCCTGTCCGGGGGAGGGTGGGCAGAAGTGCAGAGCAGCCCACAACAGACAACCCCTTTTATTCCTTTTGACGGCCTCCGGGAGGTTTGATGGGGATATTTCCATAATCGATGAGGGAGCCCTGTGGCCCCACATGGAGTCTTTAAAGAGGATAGGTTTATGCAAATTAGATATTGATGGAGTAATGATTAATTGGCCTTGAGCCTTTGTTAATATGCAATTGTAGTAACAGAGATACATTTATAATTATTTTGGTTAATTGTTCAAACAAGCACTCAGGACTTAATTGCATAGAGTAATTGAAGAGCTTGGGTATTAGGATTATTTCTTTCCAGAGAAAAATCAGAGCTCTTTAACCAGTTGGATTCCTGTGCAGAGGGGCATAGGGTCTTTGAGCTCCTTTGTGTCTGTGGATGAGAAGGTGAAATCACATGGTGTCAGATCTTGTGTTTCCAGAGGGTTAGGAAGCAGAGCTTAGAATATGGATAAAGAAGGGCTCTAACCTTGCCCCTTCAAGAGCTGTGTGGTTTGGGGTAAGTTACTTATCTTCTCTGACCTATGCCATAAAATGAGAAGAATAATACTTATCTCCTGGAGAAGGACATCAAGTTAGGGAGAGTGGCAGGTCAATAACAACAAAAAGGAAAACCCTCCAGTAGATGGGTTGGCATAGTGTCTGCAACAATGGGCTTAAACATAAATAGGATTATGTGCCTGGCACAGAGCGAGGAGTGTTTCGTTCTTCTGTACACAGTGTCGCTATGAGTCGGACCCAACTCAACAGCACCTAACAACAACAACTACAACCACCAACATGCAGCAATGGGAAGCATGAATCAAGCCATCTGTGGGAAGTCCTTAGCTGATGTAGGGTGCAGTGTGTGAAAAAACGGTCCTGATGGGAACTGGTATAGTGACACTTCCCAGTGACACCTGGCAGAGGCAAGGCAGGTGACAATGAGCCCATGGTGTGAGACACCTGTGTTCTCAGGCATGGGGCAGGACTTAGCTTATTTAAAAACACAGGAATGGGGACAGATTAGAGGAACGTGTGGGCTCTGGGGCTGAATTGCAAAAGAGAGATGGGGTTCTTCAGAGTAGTTGGCTTTCTACCTAAGGCACCTCCGCTCTAAAGGGCATTATTGGTAATTTCAACACTCACTTATTTACCTGCATTTGTTCTTATTCTCTCTCTCTCTCTCTCTCTCTCTCTCTCTCTCTCACACACACACACACACACACACACACAGGCGCGCGCGCGTGTGCGCGCGTATAAGTATTGCAATGGGGAAGCTGGTGGTGTTTCTCTCTGGCCCTTCCTCAAAGTGGACACTGGCCATCCCTGCAGGGTGAGAGTCTGCAGACAGGGACTGGTTGAGGCAGAGAGAGGCTTCCAGAATCTCTGAGATGCAGAACTAGAGATAGGAGAATAAATGAAGGCTTTAAGAACATGGGTTCTGCAGCTGGAGCATTGCAGGTACCATCCAGGCTTTGCCCCTTCTGCACCAATGGCCTTGGAGAGGATATTGAAGCCATCCCTGCCTCAGGCTCTCTATTGGGCAGGACTTTATAGATCATAGTTTAGACACAAGTAAAATTTTGCTAAAGATCACTCAAAAGTTACTGCAGCAACATACTAACAGGAAACTGCTGGAAATTCAAGCTGGATTCAGAAGAGGGTGTACAACCAGGGACATCATTGCTGATGTCATGTGGATATTAGCTGAAAGCAGAGAATACTGAAAAGATTTTGTGTGTTTTATTGTCTATGTAAAGGCACTTGACTGTGTGGATAACAACAAATTATGGATAACATTGCAAAGAGTGGGAATACCAGAGCACTTAGTTGTACTCATGAGGAATCTATACATGGACCAGGGGGCAGTCATTCAAACAGAACAAGAAAATATTGCCTGGTTTAAAGTCAAGAAAGGTGTGCATCGGGGCTATATCCTTTCACTGTACCTCTTCAATCGGTATGCTGAGCAAGTAATCCAAGAAGCTGGACTTTATGAAGAAGAATGTAGTAACCTGATTGAAGGAAGACTTATTAAAAACCCACATTATGCACATGACACAACTCTGCCTGCTGGACATTAAGAGGATTTGAAACATTTACTGATGAAGATCAAAGAACACAGCCTTCACTATGGATTGTGCCTCAACGTTAAGAAAACAAAAATCCTTACAACTGGTTCCAAGGTTTTGCTTTACTCAATTCTACAATCAACACCCATTGAAGCAGCAGTCAAGAAATCAAAAGATGCATTGCACTAGGAAAAGCTGTTGTAAAAGAACCTCTTTGAAGTGTTGAAAAGTAAAGATGTCACATTGAAGGTGAAAGTATACCTGACTTATGCCATCATATTTTCAGGTGCATCGTATGCTTGTGAAAAGCTGGACCTTGAATAGGGAGACAGGAGAAGAGTTGACGCTATTGAATTATGGTACTGGAGGTGAATATTGAATATACCATGGACTGCCAAAAGAAACAACAGATCCCTCCTAAAAGAAGTGCAACCAGCATGCTCCTTGGAAGCAAGAATGGCTAGACTGTGTATTATGTATTTTGGATATGTTGTCAGGATGTCCCAGGTGAAGGACATCATGTTTGGGAGAGTGGCAGGTCAACGAAATAAAGGGAGAAACCTCAAGTGGATGGATTGACACAGTGGCTGCAACAATGGACTTAAACATAAAAAAGATCATGTGCCTTGCACAGTGTCAGGGTGTGTTTCATTCTGTTGTATATGAGGTCACTGTGAGTCAGACTTTTCTCGACGGCACCTAACAACAACAACAGTTTGGACCTTGTTGTGTTGAGGTGAGATATAAATGGAGGCACAGAAGTAAGGTGTTCAGCTCAGTGCCTGGACACTGTGAGCATCAGTGGCTGTGCGGGATGAAGAAAAGATCTCTGAGATGCTCTGTGGGATTTCAGCTCTCCGGGACTGCAGTGTTGGAGGTGCCTCCGAGGGTCGTCCTTCCTCACATCACCCATCAGTCTCATCCATTGCCGAGCCATACCCTAAGAAAGCTGCTTGGCCTGGGGGCTTGGTGGTTCTGCTGGCTGGAGGAGCACTCGACCTGCAACGTGCTGTGGCCAGGAGTGCTCCGGGGAGCCTCTCTTCCTCCTCGGGGAAGCTTTGCTGCCTTTCATCACCTCCAGCTCACACGCTGAACCCAAACCCTCTACATTTTAACACTGAACTTACACCATAACCTGAACTCAACTTTTCATGGGTTTGAAGCCCTGACTGTGAGGGAACCTGTACCGCAGAGATCATCCTCACCACGAGCCACCTGGGGCAGAGAAAGTACTCAGTGCATACCTGCTAATTGTGTGAATGGGCCAGCATGCTAGTGGATAGTCGGCGCTAGGATTTTGTGGCTTACACTGTCCTCTCTTCCTTTTCTGCTCTCTTGCCTTCTTTCCTCTCTTGCCCTCCTCTCTTGCCCCCTTACCTCCTCTTTCCTTCCACCTCCTCTTGTGTCTGCCTCCCGTAGGCTTCCCAGAGACCAGACGTCCTCAGGCGCATCTCACGCTCTCCCTGGCGGTGCTCCCTGAGGCTGAGTTGCGTGCGATGATGGTAGATGCAAAGTCGAGGACACGGTCAAGTGCTTGCTCAAGGACATTTGCCAGTAGTTTTCCCACTTCTCTTCTTGCATTTCGCCCTCTCCATCAGCAGAAGGATGCTTCTCTCCCTGTTAGAGACAGGGAGGGAGCGATCAACTGTTAGTGAGTGTGACCCCCTTTTCCCTCCCATGTCCTTATTCTTCCCTCTTTTCTGTTCTCTTCTTCCCCAGCCCATTCCATCCAGACCAGCTAATTTTTCTCGTGGATGTTGCCATGTTTCAGGAAGCAACCTGAATTCCCAGACAAGCAGCAGCAACTCCTTAAGTTAATTTACTTCCTCGGCTTACCTTGCTGTCCTGGCCTTCGTTAGCTTTGATGCTACTTGGCTGCACCCAGGTGGCCAGGGGCATCATCATCATCATTATCATTATTATTTATTTATTTTTGTGGAACTGGGGGTTGAACCCAGGGCCTTTGCCTGTGTGCTTTGCAAGTGCTGCACCACTGAACTGCACCCCCAGCCCATTTTTTTTTACTTTCTGAGACAGGGTCTCGCTGAGTTACGCAGACTGGCCAGGGGCATTATTACCTCTCTGAAAATGGTGTTTGTTTTGCTGACAGCTGAATGCTCAGAGTTAGCCTAAGGTGCCACCCATCTGCTCTTGCCCTTCCTGGCCCAAACCCACACACACTTGTCACTCTCTCCTCAAACTCCAGGTCCCTACCTCAATGCCTGGCCCCCAGGCTTTCTAGAGTGGGGAATTTAGCAGACTTCACAAACCTACAGCCCTCCACTCATCCTTACTTGTTTCATTCTTTGCCCACTTGAAGAGGATGGGACCAGAAATTAAGTGCTATTTCTTAGGACAGATACAAACCAGGTATTTCATGATTTCTCAGAATCATTTCCTACCCCATCCAGAAGAATTGCCTGTCTTCTCATCCACCCAATAGATTTGCTTTATTTTTCAATTGAAGAAACCAACCCTTGGGGATAAGGTATAAATAATATTGGTACCTGTGTGGCTATAGGGAGTTTGTTGTTGTTGTTAGATGCCATCCAGTTGGATTTGACTTATAGCAACCCTATGTACAGCAGAACAAAACACTACCCAATACTGTTCCGTGCACACGATCTTTTTATGTTTAAGTGCACTGTTGCAGCCACCATGTTTCTTTTCATTTTGAGTGATGCCACATCAACAAAAGGAGGTCCCTGGGGCTTTCCTCCATCCCCATCATTAAGGTCAACTCTAATTTGAGGAGGCAACTCTTCCCCAGTTGTCTTATGAATGCCTCCCAGCTTGGGGGACTGGGCTCATTTTCTGGCACTCTATTGGCCAGTGCATCTCTGCTATTCATGTAGGGTTTTCAATGGCTAATTGTTTTGAGAGTGGTTTGCCGGGTCCTTCTCCTTAGTTTATCTTACTCTAGAAGCTCAACTGAAACCTGTCCACCATGGTTGGGCCTGCTGGTATCTGAAATACATGTGGTATAGCTTTTAGCATCACAGCAATAAGCAAGCCCCCACAGCATGGCAAGCTGACAGACATGTGGGCTTAGTGTGATACATTAATTGAGACTCTCTGGTTTGAAAAGACAAATGTTCTCAACTTAAATCAGCTTAAACCATAAAGGAAATTTTTTAGCTAAAGGGACAGAAAAGTCTGGGGATCATGATTTCAGGCATGACTGGATCCAGAACTCAAGTAATGGTGGTCAGGCTGTCTTCTTGGCTCTGCTTCCCTTTATCTTGGTCCTTTTCTTGTGCTGCAGAGTGGTTGCTGATAGCACTGTTCTAGTTTCTCAGTTCCCCCAGAAGAACACTACATTATTTTTCTCTATGGTTCAAAAAAAATTTTAATGCCCAGATTGAATTTCACTAACTATGCATTGTCACATGCTTCTTGGCCAGGTCTGGATCTACCTGGAAGCCAGGTGTGGGTTCAGTTCTGGTCCAAAACACTGATGGAGAGTACAGATAGGTTGCATGGATGATACTTGACCAAGATTTTTTGGAAGCAAGGACTTTCTAATAACTTTGCATGTCATGTACTTTGAGGCTGTTATTAGACACATATATTTATAATTGATATATCTGGTGGATGAGAAGAATTCAGCCATGAAATAAAGCAGGTGGAACAGCATTTTCTGCAAGTAAAAAGGCACTGAAATAGGAAGGTGTAGAGGAGGCCAGTCAGCTGTAGCCTAGTTAAAAAGAGGAAAAGAACCCTAAGATAATACTGGAAAGGAAGTATTAAGTCACCTCATTCAGGACTTTGAAAACTATGGTAAAAAATTTTGATTTTAAGTGAATATGAAGCCATTGAATGGATGTAGAAGAAGAACATAACCTTTTAAAAATATAATGGACTGTTTTATAGAGAATAATGGACTGAAGTTTAGCTCAGTTGATGGAGTATCACTCCATACTCTCTGAGAATCTAAGTTCAATCCCCAGCACTGAAAAAATGGGAGAAGGATGTGGCAGTCCACTCCCAAAGCAATTCTGAAACAATAAGCCATTAAAAACCCTATGAGGGTTGCCATGAGTCTGACCAACTTGACAGCACTTAACAACAAACAACAATGTATCCTTGAGGAATTGTTCCTTTTAATTGATTAAGGACTTCCCATTTCTATTTTTGTAAATACTCTTTATTCTGACATTACTATCATTGTAACAACTTTCTTATGCTTACTGATTGCCTGGTGTACTTTTTTGCATCTATTTAATTTCAACCTCTCTATCCTTATATTTAAGACACATCTCTTGTAGACAGTACATATTTGGGTCTTCATTTTTTAAATCCACTCTGATAATCTCTGCCTTTTGAATTGGGGTATTTGTACCATTCATATTTAATGTAATTATTGATACAACTGTATTTAGATCATCTGGTTTACTATTTGTTTTCATTTGTCCTTTACTCCTCTGTTACCTTCCTTTTCTACCTTATTTGGGGTATTTAATTATATGTTAGATTAAAATAGATGAGAATTCCATGTTAAATTATTAGCTTTCTGGATAAACTCATTTTTAGTTATTTCTTTAGGCATGTGAATAAATATATTCCTATGTACAGTATACTATTTCAATTCCACTTCAAGTAGAATGTATACAACTTTGGTGTGAGTCCATTTGCTCTCATTTTATCCTTTATGCTACAGTTGTCATATGAATTATACTTACATGTGCTTTAAGTCCCCACATACAATTTTGTAATATTTGCTTTAAACCACAGATTGGCAAACTAAGGACTGCAGGCCAAATATGACTCATCCCCTATTGTTGCAAATAGTTTTATTGGAACATAGACAGACCCAACCATTTACTTATTGCCTATGGTGGCTTCCACAGGACAGCAACAGAATGGAGTATTTATAAGAGAAACCATATAGCTCATAAAGTTTGAAATATTTACTGGACCTTTACAGAAAAATTTTGCTGTGCCATGCTTTATGTGATTTTAAAGACATTGAGAGGGAGGAAAAGCCTTTTATAGATGCCCAGTTGCTTCCCCTATGGGGATCTTCATTTCTCCATGAAGATCCAGATTTCCCTGTTGTTTTCCCTTTGGCATGAAGAGCTTCCTGTGCGTGTTGTGTGCAGATACTATTCCCTATCCTCTTCCCAGTCCTGTGCTCCTCCAGAGTCTGCACTGGATCATGCCTTCTTGTTGTTGTCAGATGCCACTGAGTTGAGTCTGACTCGTAGCAACCCTCATAGGGTTTTCATTGGTTGATTATTTCAGGATTGCTTCAGGAGTGGATTGCCATGTCCTTCTGTTTTCATGGTACTGGGGATTGAACCTGGATTGTCAGAGAGTGTGGAGCAGTATTCTACCAACTGAACTAAACCCTAGCCCTATGCCTTTATGTAGCTATTTCATGTTTTGTTCAGAGTTTTTAGTTATCTGGGGGAAATCTTCTTGACAGGAGCTACTGAGGTAGGACTGGGATGAACCACAACCTCAGTTACAGTGGATTTTGCATTGCTAAGCATTCTCAGGTAGGGGCTAAGAAACCATAGGGAGTGACACAAAGGAGTTTAGATCACAGAGTGGGCTGTGGAAAGAGCTGCATTAAAAGTGGTGGGTCTCCCGAGACTGGATGGACATTTGAAGGTGGCTTGGGCAAGGGATTCCTACTATTGTTATGAGTATTGCAATAATACCTAACACAATTTTGGTGGTATGATCGCATACCATAGACCACATGAAACCCTTTAGGTAGGTTATCTTATTCCTTCTTTTTGAAAACCTCCAACATGGATGTAATGTACCACCATTTCATAGAATAGGCCAAGAATGTCAGAGAGATGAGTGAGATGTTCAAGGTCATGTACCCAGGGGTGGAGCCAATGTCTAGTCCCAGCAGCCTGACAGGAAAACACAGGCCCTCAACCATCACTATGCTGCAGGCTTTCCTTGACTCTTCCTGCTTTGTGTTATCCCTGGTGGTGTGTTTTGGTCTGGATAGAAGAGAACATGAGTCAGATCTTTCCTGCTGGGCAACCTCCTTAGGCCCAGAGCACTGTGCTACATGGGATGTGCCCTGTCTCAGGGGTTAGGGAGGTGGGATGATATGAATTTTCTGAGGTAGGACAGATATTCAAGGTGGGAAAGTTGTGAAGGGCTGGAGGAATAGAAGACTATGGCAAGGTGGTTGCCAAATCTTAGGCTGAGTGAGGCAGGGGCTAGGGAGGGTTGGGCTGGGTTCCGGTCAGGGGAGACACTGGTGACTTAGGAAGGACAGTCATCTGTGAGAGACAGAAGTGATGGGATACAGAACTGTATGCCCCAAAGAATAGAATAGACAAGTTTCATAAACATGACCAAGATATTGATAATCAAAAATCCTGCTTGTGATCTGGCATGGTGGTGCCCACCTGTAATCCCAGCATTTTGGGAGGTTGAGGCAGGAGGATCACAAGTGCAAGGCTAGAAGCAGCCTAAGTAACACAGCAAGGCCCTGAGGCAAAAATAAATAAAATAAATAAAAAGTGGGTTGGGGGTCCAGCCCAGCGATAGAGTACTTGAAAAGTGTGTGTGAGGCCCTGGGTTCAACCCCTAAGTACCACATAGTAAACCAGACCAAACCAAATAATGCCCAAACCTGCCTGCAAGAGGCTGATATACTTCTGGAGGTTCCAGAATCAGCCAGCCCTTCTGCAGCCAAGTGCCTGAACATGCCCACCCACCTCTCAAAGTTTCAGCTCCTGGACTTTGGCCCCTGATCACAGGTGTACAGTAAATCCTTGTTGAATTAAATTGAAATGTTTAAGGAGCCAGTCCCTTAGGCAGGCCTTTCTTTGCTGTCAAGGAAGAATTTATTTAACAAGACCTAGATGTTGGCAAATGGGATTCTACTTCTCTTGGCTGCTCTGTGGCCATGATTTAAGGTGCCGATACTTGCCGCCTGGTGCTGGGAAATGGGTTCTTAGTTGGGGGAGGGATGTGGCTTAAAGGTTTAGCAGGAAGATCATTTAAAGAAGCTCTGAAAATAATTAGTTTATATTCTGGTTTCCCTCAAGGCTTCTGGGTTTTTGATGTATATACTTGGTCCTCAAAAGCCATAATTCTTGGGGAACAGTTAGTCATTTCTGTTGCAAATACAATGCCTTTTGTGTCACACAATCAAGTCTGGATCATCAGTCCATCAGTGATGGATGATATCCAAGGAATTGGTGTGGCATCCTGTGCAAAGTTTTTTTTCTTTTCCTGTCATGCGTAGTGTCAGCTCCAAGTGTCACCTCCAAGCTAACATGAACTTTGGTGCGAAGTGCGGTTCCTGGGACCAGTGATGGGCCACCAGAGGCCGGTCCTTGCTCACTAATGAATGGACAGCTCTTTCCTTTTTCTCTTTCCTGTCTGGCAGCCAACCTACCCTACCCTGAACAGGAAGGCGTTTGCCTTCTCCAGAGCCCACACCCAGGATGCAGGGTCCTGGCCAGGCCTCAGTGTTTCTCAGTGCACAGCCCCAGCAGCGAGGAGCCTTGTGATTCAAAAGGGGAAGAACAAGAGGAACAGATTCGATTTCAGTGGACGAGTGTCATGTGCCTGCTCTGAAGTCAAGCCCTCCGTCACCAGTCTGCCAGCGCTGGCCCTTGTCCACAGTTCGGATGGATGTGAGAGTTGGGCCCACCTGCCAGTGCAGCATCTGCAGACTCAGCCCTGATTCCTCAGGAGGGACTAAGAAGTGGCAGAGGTGACAGAAAGCCCCTCAGGGACAGCTTCACCTCACATTTCTTTTATCCAAATGGCAGCATAGTGAAGTGCCCAGGGAGCTGTTAAATCCCTCCAGGTTTAGCACCTGCCTCACCAGCCACCACGCAAGCTGTAACCTTCTTTGATGGTCTTCTGAGCTGGAGGTTCAAATCCCTCCAGATATAATTACATGAGAAACAGGCTCTGCCAGCTAAATTGTGTAGGATTCTCTGCTAATGCAAAATAATGCCTTTTGCAGAGGTTATGTGAAAGATCGAACAAAGTTTCAAAACTCCAAACTCTTAGGCAAGTAGGAGACTTCATTTTATCTTCTATCAATAAGTACTAAAGTTAGCAAAGGAGTAAGACATTTCCATTTAGTTTGTGAATATTTCAGTGTGGAGCCAAGGCATAAACTCATTCCATGCGCAATCATATATTTCTGTTTGGCTTTACGTCAAAATCCTTCTCAGAAGGCATGTTTCTTCTTTTGATCTTCTTCCCACACCAGATATTACTCCTGCATATTTTAAATGAATAGGAAAAACAACAATTAATGACTTTAAATATTGAGGATATATTATTGTTGTTGTTGTTAGGTGCTGCCCAGTCGAGTCTGACTCAGCAACCCTATATGCAACAGAACAAAACACTCTCTGACCCTGTGCCATGCTCAGCACTGTGTCAGTGCTTCTCTGCTGTTCATAGGGTTTTCCACAGCTATGGGATTATTTCAGGAATGGGCTGCCAGGTCCTTCTCTCATTTTTGTAGTGCTAGGGATCGAACACAGGGCCTCACCGTGCACAGAGCAGCACTCTCCCAACTGAGCTAAACCCCAGCCTGTCATTGACAATACACTAACTCAATGATTTCATTTTTATCTCCATATTCATAAATAATTTACACAGGCAAAACAATACCAAATCTCTTTTGTGGCTTAGTCTTTTATTTGCACATCAACAATTTTCCCTGTGGTACTATAAAGTCACTTTTTTTTTTTTTTTTTGCAATTCTGGGTGGTTGTACCCAGAGCCTTACACACGATTTGCAAGTACTCTACCACTGAGCCACACCCTCTTTTATCTTGAGACAAGGTCTTGCTAAGTTATGCAGCCTGCCTCTAGTTTGAAACTTGCTAGACTCTGCCTCCTCCTCCTGAGTCACTGGGACTACAGGTGTGTACCAAATGCACCTGGGTATGAAGTCATCTTAATGATTTCTCACTCTTATATCCTGTTTCTTTACAGATATTTATTAATTTGTCCCCAAATGTTGAATACTTATGTTGCTTCCAAAGATAAGCTTTTAGAGAAAATTTGTATTGAATAAATTCATGCATGTAATTTTCTTTTACTTTGTTTCTGTTGAGTTATATCTTTGGATAACATCCATAGAAGTATTACCTTAAGGAATACTGTTTTAATGAGTCTTGATTTGTAGCGCCATCATAATTTCCAATGTGACTGTTTTAGCTGACAATGAATGAATGAGTGAGTGAATGAATGCAGGACCACCTGAAAGGACCATCCAGGATTTGGTGTTGGACTTTGTAAAATTTAAGTACCAGAGCATATCTCACTATTGCTTAATTTCCATATATTTGGTTTCTCTCCAAGCTTTTGATCTTCTTTCTAGCAACAGAGACCTGGCTGTTCCCGAGCTAATCAAAGGCAGAGTGTTTCTCTGGCTTGAGCGCACACACAGTCATTTCTCTAAGTGCTAAGAACTCTTGTGTCTTTTCCTTCAGTGAGCCAAACACGAAATAGAGAGGGAAGGAGTTATCCATCAACATGACGCTCTCTGTCCATCCCTGTACAATCCAGAACTGTCATTCCCCAAATGGAAAAGAAAGGTGTGCTTTACAGGGCTTTCCCCCTTTGGAGATCTCATCTTGGTCGTCTGCTGTTAATCCTATGGAAAGTTTTGATCCTGGTGGACCAACCTAGCAGTGCCTAACCCTGGACCACTTTCTCATGAACCAGTGTCTTCCCCTGGGGTCTCTGGCTTCCTCCTGTTTCCTTCCCTTTCCTGGGCTGTTGTTCAGGGTTTTCTGTTTCCTCTGTCTCCTCTGTGTGTCCATTGAATATGGGATATGCATGGCTTAGACATAGGTCATCTTCTTTTCTCAGCTCCCTGGATAGTCTCAGCCCCCCTAAATGGAGACTCCTGCTGCTATCCCTGTGCTGTGCCTCCTAAATCTTAGTCTTCATGTGCTGGACACATGGAGCCCATGTGACTGTTTGGGGCACAAAGTGGCTCATTCTAATGTGGTAAATATCCTCCTGCCCACCTCCCAAGCCTGGTCCTCCACCTCGGCACAGGACACCTCCATTCATTCATGAATTTGCTCATTCATTCATCTGGATGAACAGGGACTGAGTGGGTTCCATGACGTCCTCTCCCCCTAGCTCCCTGCATTGGGACCAGTGCCACATCCTGTTGCCATTACCTCCAAAACGCCTCTCTGCTCCATCCATGTCTCATGGCCTCCTTAGCTGCCATGTGGGTAGACGTAGCTGGTCCTCTCCTCCCCCACAACCCCTCCTCCCCTGACTTTGCTCAACACTTTCTTCATACAGGCAAATTGCCTTCTGTACTAAAAAAAACTCCATGACTTCACATTACTCTTAGCACGAGTCTCAGGCGACCTCATCCTGGCCCCTTATCCAACTTCATCTCAGTCTGTGCTTGCACTTGCTGTCCACACCCCTCTCCTCGTGGATCTTCTTATATTCTTCAACATGTTCCATGCTTCCTCCTGCCATGGGGCCTTTGTAAATGCTGTTACCTGTTTGGCATAGCTCCTCTTCCTTTTGGTTATGACTTCTTTTAGGGACATTTTGGGGGCATTGCTCACTTTATTCCAACTGAAGCATTCATTCCCTCAACTGCCATGACTGTCATTCACTGGCAGCTGTCTTTCCCAGTGGATTGCCTTCATGTGAAGAGTTACTTTATGTAAGATTGACTGGTTGATGTAGGGATACAAAGTCCCAGGCTTCTTGCCTTGACTAGGTACTGTCCTGACAAGCCCTCCCATCTCCAGATCCTCTGATGGGCTTGTCTAAGCTCTTTGTTGCAACTTTTGTCTCTCTTATGTGGCTCCCCCGATGTAGGTGTCATCTCTGAGTGCTGTACAGTGTCTCCCTGAGCTAGGATCTGTGAACGGGAGTTTCTTTCCTGGGACCTCAGCCTGAGCCCTGCTGTGCATCCTCTGGCTCTTGGCTCATGCTTCCAATCCCCAGAGCACCTTCTCTGACCTGCTGGAAGCCACACACTCGTTGTTAGGTGCCTTTGAGTCAGTGTCTGACTCACAGCGACCCTACGTACAATAGGCAAAACACTATTGTCAGTGCTTCTTTGCTATTCATAGGGTTTTCAGTGGCTGATTGTTCTTTGGGAGTGGGTTGCCAGGTCCTTCTCCCAAGCCTACAGCACCTGGTGTTCTCAGGTGGTCTCCCATCCAAGTACTAACCAGGCCCCACCCTGCTTAGCTTCCAAGATCTGACAGGATGCCACAGTGCCAAGGCTGCAGGCACATACACTCATTAGTGCCTTTAGTTAATATATCAAAGTCATGCATGACCTGTCCCCCCCCCACCAAACCCTGTAGGCTCTTTGGGGGCAGGAAGCTCAAATACCCCACTCCAAGCATCCTGTATGCCATAATGCCACCACAAACCCTGAATCAGTGAGCACACAGGCATTGCTTGGGGGACAGCAGTCCAGCACAGATTCTTGTTCTGGGCTTATTTCTTTTTAAAGAATGCCATGGAGGGGCATTTTAAACTATAGATTCACCCCCAAAAGCATAAAAATACAAAGACCACAGCACTAAGTCGCCCCCAAGAAGCGTTCTAGTTTCTACCTGGCACACTGACACAGTGGCATGGCAGAGTACTGACTGGTGTGACCTCAGTGGAGACTGTGCTTGCTGAGTGGCTCAAGCTTTTTTCTCATTGTTGTCCTATCTGCAGATGACCACCAGAGTACCACGAGTATGGGGTTGGGGGTTACAAATAGCTGACCAAGAAGGCAAATTTGCAAATATGGACTCTGGGAACTGTGAGGATCAACTATAGTTGTTTAACAAACATGAGAAATTATTCACAACCATCCCATGTTCTTCTTTGCTGTTGAGCATAGCCCTTGGTAGTGACCTCTTTCACTGGCTCCACCCTGGCTGCCTCGGGACTTGCTTTGGCCAGTTGGAAAACAGCAAACATAAAGGGAGCATGGGCTTGCAGCGTGCTTCTGCCTCCAGGCACTTTCTCGTTGTGATTTCTGGAGCCTCTTGCCCAGCTAGCGTGCCAAGTGGTGAGATTCACGGCCTGATCATGCCCATCCCATTTCCCTGTCTAATGACATGTGAAGGACTCCACACTAGATCACCCACCCTGGCTCATCCATTAACCCACAGAGCCACAGGAAGTAAAAACTGTGGGTACAAGGTGTGGAATAAATTGCCTTGATCTCTGAGTCTGGGATGTGTGCTACCTGTCAATAGATAACTTATCACTTCTTGAGAATTCGTAATGTGAATCCTTGTGGACAGCAGGTCACAAGTTTACATGAGTGTATAGGTTGGCCTATGGGAATAGGAGAAAGGTCCTAAGCTCACTCCGCCAAGGCTTTCTAACGCAGTAAATAGGGGCCCACCCTTTTCTATGGCTGGCTAAAGAGGAGGGAGTGAAGGGGTGTAGGCAGGGGAGGGAATTATGCTAGCCAGCTGGGGAGAAAGAATATAGACACCCCAATTTCAGGGTTTCTTTGGTGGATATTCTGAAGCCAACTCAGCAGTCTGTACAGAGTCTTGAATCCAGCTTCCGGATGAACCATAGGATGCTGTCCATGTTTTTGTGACATGTCATGTGTGGCCAGTTACAGAACTAGACAAATCTGAGATGGATACTTGCTGACACCTTTCCTGTCTTCACAGTTAGATTTCTTTATTCCATGCTTAAAGGTACTTTCAAGATCCCCAAATATCATTTATCTTAGGCAACAGTACATCTTTAGGAGAAAGAAGGCTTTCTTTGCATCAAAAACCGGCAAAACAATTCAAAGCACAGAGGTCTATGGGAGTAAAAGTAAACTGAATTGGGGATGGCGTGCACGACAAACTTTTCAAAAAACCAAGAGCAAATCATTCAGGAAGCCAACAAAGTTATTTTCTTAAGCAGGCCTTTTCAACAGCTTCCATTTTATTTATTTATTTTTTAATGCTCCAGTGACTAAAAATGGCAAAAACATTTTATTTGTGTAAAAAGAAATCACTTGTGTGCAAAGTTGCAGCTGCTTCGCATAGGTATACAAATGAACAAAAAGCCTGGGAAGAGGCTGGGTTTTTTCTTTCTTTTAATGGAAATCTTGATTTGCTCTTCAGTGTTGAGAATCCTTCACTCAGTGGTATCTTGGAGCTTCAACCAGGCTCACGCCAAGAAATGAAATCCTAAGATGATGTCCGTAGCCTGGTTGTACCTCATTAGATACAGTCAGCTCCTGTGATTCTGAGAATTGTGTCTTTTGGCTAAGCCAGAAAATAAAAATAATGATGACAATAATGACAGTAATTAGTGACACTTCTAATAAGTCATTGTTGAGTATTATTTCATCTGCTTTTTGCCTATCCTGCATAACTCCATTTAAAAAATAATCTTTAAATAATGTTCAAAAATAGAAAAATGACTTGAAAATTGTCCAGAGAAGACATAAGAACATATTTTATCCTTCATTTGACTTATTTTTAGTGACCCAGAAGGAAAAGAAAGGAAGCCAGGGTGTGCATTGCAGGCCAGAATGATACTTTCGATAAAGACGAGTGAGTACGTCTTCAGAGCACGTCCACTCTTGTTTATGTTTTATCTGGAGATGGTAAAGTCAAGTCTATAGGCAATCATGGAGGTGTTTCAAAGATAACGGAGTGACCCGGAACCAAGATGGGGCCCTGATCTGGATGCCTGTCCTGAGGAGGGGTGGTCTAGGCAGGTGGGCTCCAGGGAAGGTTGTAACTTGGAAAAGCTATTTGTCCTGTGCTCTGATCTATGGTCTTAAGCAGTTCTTACCCAGGGATGACAATCCTCTCCTCCCCAGGTGACATTAGGCAACACCAGGAGACATTTTAATTGTCACAGCTGCAGCCTAGGGGAGAGGTGAATGCTATTGGCATGCATGGGGTAGAGTCCAGGACTGCTTCTGCTTCTTTTTCTTCTTTTTCTTTGTTACTTGGGGGTTGAACCTAGGGCCTCACACATATTTTGCACTTGCTCGACCACAAGACTGTACCCCTAGTGCATTTATTTTTTATATTGAGTCAGGATTTCGCTAAGGTATGCAGGCTGCCCCTGGCTTTGAACTTGTGGTCCTCCAGCCTCTGCCTCCTAAGTCGCTGGGATTACAGGCCTGTACCATTGCACCTCGGCACCAGTACTGCTTCTGAGCATCCTGCAATGGACAACCTGGTTCCCATCATCACCTGGCCCAAGTGCTGACTGGACCAAGGTTGAGAAACCGTATTCTAGCTAACCGTGTATGGGATTGCTGTAAAGGCTCTCTGCAGAAAGCACTTGGATGCACTGAGGGTATCTGTGAAGGGTGGTGGGGACTTGGTACACCCCCATGCTGCTTTGTCAGTGTGGAAACAGAATCCCAGAGAAAGTCAGCAAAGCCAGGGCTAGAACTCAGGTCCCTAAAGAAACAGCAGACAGAGAATTCAGCTTGCACTTCACAGGTGTGGCTTCCGCTGGTTGACCCCTGGGGACTTTGCAACACATGTGGCCATAGGAAGGGTATCCAAGGAATAAGCAGGGACAAGGCTATGCTGTGTAGTGGAAGAGGACTGGGACTTAGAGACAGAAGACTTGTGTCAGGGTCCGTGTTCTGCAGTGCGACCTTGGCCCCATCCCCTAACTGCCTGTGGTCAGTTTTCTGGAATGAAATGAGAGCATTCCATAGCTTCACCTCCAAGGTTCGTTCCACTTGCAGCTTGTCAGGCTCCTGAGGAGTGCATTCATTTTCTGCTTGTCCAGAAAGGATTTGGAGCAGCTGATCCTCTTATTTGCATTCCTTTTCGCCCACACTGCCCAGCACCTAAGAGTTTCCAAATCGCTTCCTGCAAACTCTTCCTGCGGCCTTTTCTCATTGTGTCCCCTTGGCCAGGTGGGAGAGGGGATGCCAGCCTCATGGTACGGTAAGCAAACTGGGATTCAGAGCGTGAGGGCACAGAGCTTGTAAGCAGTTGAGATGCTCAGCCACTGATGGGCCAGGTCAGAATGAGCATCAGAGGTACACGCGAAAGCACAGGATCAGCTGGACACTCTTCGTCCCGCATGTAGTGGGCAGTTTTGGGGAAAAGCGGTCAGTGCTAAACGTGTTCCCTGAAGGAAACAGTGGGTCTGGGAGTGAGCCTTCCAGAGCTGGGGAGTGAGGCCTGTTTGGAGTTGGGCAGTAGAACAGAGCCCTAACTGCAGGAAGGACAGAAAGGCCCTGGCCATCGCTGTCAGCTGGACTAGGCTGAGCTCGAGAATTCCCTTCCAGGAAGCAAAAGAGCGCAGAGCAGCCTGCCTGCCCCACATCCTGTGTCCAGCCTGACTGCCTGAGCCCTGCTACTCTCCTGGCTCATTCTGTAGTGTGGCCATCAGAGCCACCTACAGCCATCTCCGTCACCACTCATTCCCCATCCCCACATCCGAGGGCTACCGGCAGAACTGGATTGCTCCCCTGGGCAGATAACAGCCCAGTGGGACATCCTGCCCTTCCTCCAGTGAGGGCTCTGTTCTTCAGCCCTGATTAGCACAGCCATCCTGCCTCTCAGTAGGCATTTGTACCTCTGACTCAACCATCAAGGGCAGTCTGCGTGGTCTCTCTGTAGACTGGACCGGCAGCTAGAGTGGCACCTGCCAAGCGCTCTTTCCTGACTTGCATCTGTTGTTTGCTGCGTGCCTACTTCTTTTTTTGGGGGTGGTTGAATCCAGGACCTCACACATGCTTTGCAACCGCTCTACCCCAGAGCTGCACCCCCAGCCCACTTTTTGCTTTTTATTTTGAAACAGGTTTACCCTAAGTTATGAAGGCTTCCTCTGGCCTTGAACTTATGATCCTCCTACCTCAGCCTCCCAAGTCGCTGGGATTATAGGTGTGCACCACGGTGCCTGGTTTGCAATTGCTTCTTTTCACCAATTAACTGATTTCTTTCTAGTTGTCATTTGCTAGACCACAAGCCCTGTGGTTAGGGTGTGGGTCCCCACCCCCATTGTTCTATCTTCCATGCCTGCAAGAGTATAGGTATTTGGTCAATAGGTTTGGGGGTGCGTGGATGTTGGATGATATTTGATTAACTTGCCTGGGGCCATGTCTGACACCTAGGCTTCTCCTAGGGTGAAGATGTGACCTTCTCTAGGGCTGTGGGGATTGCAGCTCCCCAGAACAGCTCCCCTTTCTGCCTTGTCCTTCTTTAAACCACCTACATGTGTGACCCTTGGCATTCGCTAAGCTCTGAGATCTGGTTGTCAATCACAGGTGCTCCAAGGCAGCCAGAAAGTGGGGAAATGATGTCTTTTTCTTCTCCTGCCTGTGCTTTTCTTCCTCTCAGTCTCATGCAGTGGGAAACTGTCTCGAACCGACACTGGGAATCCCAGGTGGTGTGGACCGAATCGTGTCCACCTGCCTCCCAAAAGATTGTCCATGTTCCACTCCCTGGTACCTGTGAATGTGACCTGATTTGGAAATAGGGCCTTTGAACATGTCACCAAGTTAGAGTGAGGTCATGGTGGATTAGGGTTGGCTTTACCCCCATGGTTGGCGAAGTTTCTAAGCAGGTAACAGATACTCAGAGGGAGAACACTGTGTGGTGACATGGGCAGAGATGGTGTGATGGCCGGCGTTAGCTGCCTGCACCCAAAGCCGGGCGTGAAGGCTCCAGATCCATCAGAGGGAGCCCAGCCCAGGCTGGTGCCCTGCTTTTGGACTTCTGGCCTCCAGACTGTGAGCAAATAAATTCGTGCTGCTTTCAGCCGCCCACTTTGTGGTGCTTTGTTCGAGCAGCCCCAGGACGCTCACATGTAAGGCAAACAGTCTCGGCGGGCTCCTCTGCCTGCAGCCAGCCCTCGCAGCTCAGGAAATTCGTGACCGAAATAAATCTGGGTGCGAACTGGCCAGCTCAGCATTGCCAGACAAAGGTTGTCAGTGCAGCGAGGCAGCTAATTCTTCACTCCCACACAGAGAGGGTTATGACAGGAGGTGCCTCTGGGAGCCACAGGCCTGAGCCCTACCTGACAGACCTGAGGCCTCCTGGTCTGGGGGCTCTGGGCTACCTGGGACCCAGGACCCTGCAGTGGGGACCTGAGTGAGCTTCCGGATGAGACAAAGCACTCAGGAAATCACGAGCTGACTCAGAGGTGGCTTGAGTGAACCAGGACATCCTAGTGTCTTGCTTCAGCTCACACCAGGACGCAGCACCTTCATTCTGCTTACGTTGTGCCTTGGATTCTCGAAGCCTCTGTGTGCCTTTGTGCAGGGGACCCTATTTTAATGACTTACTGAACAGTCATCTTATTTGTTAAACTCAGCATCCAGCACATAGTATAGAAGGCATGCAAGTGAAGTGAATTGATTAGAAGCATTTATTTACAATTATATATACTTGGTTGGTTGGTTGGTTTGTGCCATCAAGTCAAGTCCAACTCATAGCGGCCCTCATAGGGTTTTTCAGCGGCTGATTGTTTTGCGATTGCTTTGGGAGTGGACTGCCATGTCCTTCTCCCATTTTTGTGATGCTGGGGATTGAACCTGGGTCCTCAGAGAGTGCACAGCAGTCCTCTACCAACTGAGAGTGCACAGCAGTCCTCTACCAACTGGGTTTTAGGTAATTAAAAAAGGAGTCCACTTATAATTGCTTTTCTGTTCACTTCTGCAAACTTAAAAGTGCTCTATAAAGTGAAGTCTCTTAATTTAAAAAGCCATCTAGACACACACACAAATCCCATTTCCTTATTTTCTGGAGACCTGTACCTACTTTCCAGGTTTAATATGAAAGCACTACACACGCACACACACACACACACACACACACACACAGTTAAGTTGCTGATTGACCATAAAGAGGATGTGAGTGATAACTTTGCTTACCTCACTCCTTACTCCATGCCATGGCTCCTGTAGTATAAGTTCTTACCCACATGAACTCCATAGATTAATTTTATATGCAGAAGCTCAGGTAGCAAAGATCAAGAGGAAATAGATAACATATTGCATAACTAACGTTCCAAATCTTGTGTCACCATTTGCACCATATGTATCCTTTCATGTGTACCTGTTATATAACTTCAAGATCTGCTTGACACAGCATCCCCCAGTGCTATGGAGGTTGAACCAGGACCTTGCATGTGCCGGGCAAGTGCTCTACCACTGAGCCACCCCAGCTCCTTTTTTATTTTCAGACAAGATCTTGCTAAGCTGTGCAGGCTGCCTCTGGCCTCAAACTTGCAATCCTCCTGTTTCAGCCTCTGGAGCTGCTGGGATGACGGGTGTATGCTGCTATGTCTGACTGACACAGCCTCTTACGTCATTTCTTTTGCAATTGCATAAGTCTTTATTTCAACTGGAAAGCAGTGTTCTTGTATTTTGATTCTTTTCTTTTCTTTTTTCTATTTTTTTTTTGCGGTACTTGGGGGTTGAACCCAGGGCTTCGTGCATTCTTCGCAAGTGCTCTACCACAGCTCCAAACCCAGCCCATTTTAAAATTTTTATGTATGTATGTATAGATGTATTTATGGTAGTAGGCGATTGAACCCAAGGCTTTGCACTTGTATATTTTGCTGGTGCACCCCCCAGTCCATTTTTTTTTTTACTTTTTATTTTGAGTCAGGGCCTCTGGCCTCGAACCTCAGATCTTCCTTCCTCCACCTCCCAAGTCACTGGGATCACAGGTGTGTGCCACCACACCTGGCTTATATTTTTATTCTTATTCCATCTCTCTGCCCTTTGGTGGAAAATCCAGAGACTTCATCTGACAAACATGGTATCTATGAGTCTATGGCATGAGGACAGTCACAGGTGTCACCTCCATGGAGGCCCTTCAGGAAGAAGCTGTGTTTTGAAGCGCTGGGAGTTTGTCTCTTCTGGGACTATTTCTCTGTGTTTGTGGTGGCAAATCAGGTAACAGTTTGATCGCACAGAAGACTAGGAGGCTGGGTTGTGGGTGAACTTAGGGATGAAGGTCAAACTAAATTAGGCAAAACACAACTAAGGGTAAGAGGGAGAGATGGAGAAAGAGAAATTCTGAACAGATGAGAGAGGGCGGCAAGGGTACTTTGGGAGAGTGGTATTAAGTGGGAAGCTCTGGAACATGTGGGAGGTGAGAACTAGGAACAGAGGAAAGGAGATTCAGGAAGTTTCTGGTCAGTGCTAGATGTCTATCAAAGGAAGTAAGTAAACGGTCTTCAAGTTATTGGGGGGGCTTCAGGATTTTTTTGAGCATGGTACTTCTCTGAGGCTGACATGCCTTCAGGACACCTGGAGGGGTGAGGGACCCTGGGCAAATTTTTAATGACGTGCTTGTCTATTTAAACAACTTGCTTGTAGAATGTATTACACAATTCATGGGTCTATACAAGGTATAGTGACCTGCTGACTAAGATGTAGCATGGTGGGCAGAGAGCACCAGAGTGTGGGACCCCTAGGCATGGAGCCTGGGACGCGCTGTGCATCTTCAACAGGATTATAAATACATGTCGTCATGTGGTAATCCTCTCCATCAGGGCTCTGGTCCCTTTGACTTCAACCTGGGTTTCTGTGTCCACAAGCTCTCTGTTCCCTCAGTGCACCATCTTGCTTTTGCATTGCAGAAATTATATGTGAATTTCCCTCAAATCCTTCTCCTCCCTCTTCTTCGTCTGGTGAATACTGTTTTAAACTTATTTTTCAACATCTAGTTTATGTACAATTCCTTCATCAAACCTTCTAGAACCTTCCCTCTGCCCATCCTCTAACCATCAGAGCTTCCGTTATTCTTTCACTTTCCTAACCAGTGAGAACTTTTTAGTGAGCACCTGGTCAGTGTTAAGTCTTGTTCCAGGCATTATGGCACTGACAGTGAACAAAACAGACCTCACAGAGCTGACCTTCATAGAAACCCATCTGGATGCTGCATGTTTCTATTTCTATTCTTGTGGTGAAATTATCTCTGTCTGTCAGCAAAAATTTTCTGTAAAGGGCCAAAAGTACATGTTGTAGACATCATGGGTGGTACGATCTCTGTTGCATGTATTCAGTTTGGCTGTTGTTGTAAAAAAGCAGCTGTAAACAAACACATGAATGGGATTACACTTCAATAAAGCTTTATTTATAATAACAAGAGATGGGCTGGATTTTGCCTACCAGCTCTAGTTTGCAGATCTCTACAATAGGACACAAGCTTTGCAAGATCAGGTCTGTCTTTCTCTTCCTTTCATATTTTTTTTCACAGCTGTACATTTAGTTCTTAGAAGTCTGCAGCTATAGCCTTGTGGCATCCGATCCCATCAGATCTCAGAAGCTAAGCAGGGTCAGGCCTGGTTAGTACCTGGATGGGAGACCACCTGGGAACACCAGAAGCTGTAGGCTGGGAGAAGGACCTGGCAACCCCCTCTCAAAAATCAATCTGCCATTGAAAACCCTATGAACAGCAGAGAAGCGCTGACAATAGTGTTTCCCCTGTTGTACAGAGGGTCACTATGAGTCAGATACCGACTCGGCGGCACCTAACAACAACAACAACATTTAGTTCTTAGAACATGCCTTGCACACAGGATGTACTGGATGTACATTTGTTAAACAAGAGAAATAAATGAAAATCATTCATCAAACCAGAAGTTCCTTAAAGGCAGGGCCCCATGTATGCTGCACTCAGGTCAGGGAGTGTGTTAGGTGGATACTTGTGGAGTAGATGTGGGAATGATGGAAAATTTCTGTGCGTTGCCCTGGACCTTCTCCCAGTTAGTACCTGTGGGGATCGGGCTGGAGCTGGGCACACCCAGGTCAGCCTTGTCCTGAAGTCCTGACAGCTGCCTCCTCAGCAGTAGGACTTCCATGCGAGGAGCCGATAGCAGAAGTCACAGCAGTGTCTGTGGCCCCAGCCTACTGGCTGTGCTGAGGCTTGTAGAGCGCAGCCCCTTTCTTGGGAAGGCGGCAGCGGAGGAAATGGCCATTACGGTTGAACATGACCAATGGTCTGAGGGAAGTAGTGACAACAGGAGCCCCAGCCACCACCATCAAGCTGCCTGTCAGCGCTGGCCTGTTGGGATTCCCAGGGCACATGGTCCTGTGTGTGGGTCAGTGGATTGGCGTGGACAGGCCAGGCCCTGGTGTTCAGGGGGGCCTGTCAGCTGAAACTCAGAGGTGAAGCTGGTGTCATTTGGAAATTGGGGCTTGACAAGTGCAGCCAGATAAAGACAGGAGGAGGAAGGGGGGCTGGGCTGGGAGTTTGGGGGGAGCTGTCCAGCGGGGCCCTTGCAGAAAGGAAGCAACCCCTCTTCTGTTTCATGTCAACCTCGCTGTCATTGGATAGTCGGAGAGATTTCCAGCAGATAACCACCCCTTTGGGAAGCTGGAATGCCTTGGCAGACAATTTTAGGCCTTGATTTGATTGATAAATCCTTTGTGACAGGAGGGGATGAAAGAGGCCCCCGGTTTGGTACATATAAATAGGAAATTAGCTGGCAAAGTTGTCAAAGATAATTAACTTTCCGATTCTGCGGGTCTATTCAGGTTGACATCCTGAAATTATTTAGAAATGCACATGTCAACGCTCTGACAGAATTTGGGGCTGATCAGATAAACAGATTTGGGGACGCTTGATTGTAAAATGATGTTAGCGCTTAGCTGGTGTTTTATCATGGTGTGCTGCCGCTCTCTGCAGCGCATTGCAGAGAGGAGTTGTTATGGGGGGAGTCGAATTGGATGTGCAAGGTACTTGCTTTCTTCCCTGATTTGCTCTCAATGAGTTGAGAAATTCCTAATCCTCATTTCAACTGCAGTTGTCCTTGGATTCAACCTTAGGAGTCCCCTATGGCTTCAACCCCCAGGAG